>VWZU01012519.1:165568-185439 GCA_013397095.1 Sterrhoptilus dennistouni
AATAAGCTGCAGATGACAGTCAAAAGCACAGACTTTGGTAGCTTTTTTCCAATTAATGTCTTTTCCTGGACACTTGCTGTTCTGGATTTTTATAGTGTGAAAGTAAAGAGAAACAGTTGTGCAGTTTAACTGAGATTTCATTTGAAGGAATTGCATGATGGTTTCATTACTGAGATGGCAAGTACAGCTCAATCTAGTCAATATGGAATTTCCTTTTTCCATTCTCTAGATATAACAGGATACAACAGGCAGTGAAATAGGCACTTAGTCACTGGGTTTTTTTACAAATCCTTTTAATTCCCTTATTGCCCAATCCTGCAGTTGTTGTGAACTTGCCAACATTTTTCTTGACATAATTCCTGCAAAAGCAGGGCCTTGAATGTGAATTATAATTAAAATAATCTATAGCTGCTATCCATGGATTGCCAACCATAAAACTAGAAATTTTATATATTTATATAAACAGAAATAATGTGACTTTTTTTTTCTTTTTTTAAATACACCATCTAATAGGCTAAGTAAATGTGAAAACTATTGGCCTGGTTCATGACATTGCATCCTTTTATTCCTCACAAGTCTTACCACCACAAGAAAGTGCCATTGACAGAATGTGCTTTCCTAAATTCAACATATGCTTTAAGTACTGCAGGAACTAACTTTTGAGTACTCTCTGAAGGGTATTCAGAAGTCTGGTCATAATTTCCAAGAAAATGCAGAAGCAATGAGATTTGCAGGCATAGGCTTAATCCTGGCTGCAAAGAGATAATTATATGGAATTTGGTTCAGAGTGTTGGAGTTACCTTCTTAGTGACTGAACATCTACCGTGCAGTCAAGTCCACACACCCATGTCCTAGGAATGGATATCTGTCTCGCCTTTTCCCTTCTCTGAAGAAATCTCACATTTTTTTACCTGGCCTTTTACAGGCTCTTTCACACCCTCTCTTTGGAGTTAAGTCTATTGAGGTTTTTGTCTTAGGTTTTTTCTCTTTTTTTCTTAGGTCTTTTGTGACCTTATGTAAATGTACATTCGGATGAACTCCAGACTACTACTTTTATGAATAATAAATATTGATAATGAATAATAGGATGAAAGAGAAATATAGACACTTAAGAAAAGACTGCAAAATTACTGTGCACAAATTTTCTCTTGGTTATTTTGCAACCTTTTCTAATATTGTGGAAAAAGAATAGACCAAATCCAACCAGGAGAAAAAAAGCAGTTATTTTTCCAAGTAAAACTGGCAGAATTTGACTGGTAACATTCAAACATGAGCAGTATCAGTGATATTGTACGAAATTAATGATTTGTATCAGGAATATTGTGGCCAGGAGAACTAGACAGGTGATCATCTCCCTGTACACAGCACTGGTGAGGTTGCAGCTTGAGTCCTGTGTTCAGTTTTGGGCCTCTCATTGCAGAAAAGAAATTGAGGTGCTAGAGCAAGTCCAGATGGTGGCAACGATGCTGGTAAAGGGTCTAAAGCGCAAGTCTGACAAGGAGTAGGTGAGGAAACTGGGATTGTTTAGTGTGAAGAAAAAGAGGCTAAGGGAAGACCTTATTGCCCTCTATATCTACTTAAAAGGAGCTTGTGTGAGGTGACAGTCAGTCTCTACTTGCAGGTAAGAAGTGACAGGATGAGAGGAAATGGCCTCAGGTTGCACAAAGGGAAGTTTACATTAGATATTAGGAAAAAAAAATTCCATGGAAAAGGTTTTCAAGCATTGGAATAGGCTTTATGAGGAAGTGGTTGCGTCACTATTCCTGGAAATGCTCAAAAAGCATGTGGATATAGCATTTGAGGGCATGGTTTAAGGGTGAACATGGTGGTAGTGTTAGATGACTTATAGGTCTTTTCTAACCTCAAGAATTCTAAAATTCTACTTTTTTTTTTTTTTTTTTTTTTTTTTTTTTTTTTTTTTTTTTTTTCCTGAAAAAGCCAGTCATCTCTTGAAGTTATTGGGAAATCACATTGGTACTGGATCCACATTGAGATATAATTACCAAATACAATTTTTTTATAAATAGGTAATATAAACTTTTGTTAATGATGTCACCTTGATCTCTTATTAAAGCTTCCATCCAGTTTCTTCAGTACTGTTCCATGCCTCTCCTTCTCGACAATTTGACTATCTTTTAAAACACCCTATTTCCTCTGAGGATGAAAAAAATAGGGAAAAGAATCCTCATGCAAGAAGAAACAAGACCGCATCTCTGATTTTTTCAGATTGTTCTCACTTTCATACATCTTTAGACTGCACTGTACCTTGTGTTATTTCACTTAATGGTCTATTAAAATCTTTATATTCCATGAAATCTGTACAAACACATTGCTTCCATTACTTATTCTTTTCACACCAGTGTTAACGATCAGCAAGAGCTTCATCAGGATTGCAAAAATACCAATTCATTCTCTAAATCAAAGGCAGTATTCAATGTTTATATACTTTTTAGGCCATTCTTTTTACCAATGGCAAGTTTTTGTATGTTTGGTTCTTAAGACAGATAATGTGTGTGAGTATTCAGACATGTTTTGAACACTCCAAATACATTCTGAAAAATAGTGTATGGAATTTTTTCCTCTTTCACTTGCCTGCAGCCCTCTATTCTCAATCTCTCACCTTCATACATCTTTTATTAGTGCTGTAATTTAAATATAAAATGAGCTTACCATTCACCTAGGCTAATCAGATCTGACTACATATGAATGATATTTGGGATTGTGCCCTGCATGAGGACATTCGCTAACTCCCTCAGGTCATAATTTTACTGTTGAGGTTTATGATCAGGAAGACTAATCAGTCTTGTGATGCAGACTTCAGGATTTCATTATTATGAAAATAAGCTTTTTCTCCAATTGTTGAAAGAAACTAGAAGTACAACTCACTGTTTTATATTCATTTGATGGATTGTTTCAAATTTGTTTTTCCTTACTCTGCTTTAGGAACCAGATCTGTGTTCTAAGAAAAAAATGAAGAAAAAATTTAAAAGATTTTATGAAGTGTAGAAAGTGCTACAGCCTTTTTAATTGTGCGATGCACACATAAGGCAAGAGCATAAGCCCACAAAATTTCACAATGTTAGCACAGAAGAATCTTCAACAGTACGTGAAGTGGGACAGTTTCTTACCTTGCTACCTTCTCAGGTGACCTACATTGAGAAATACTTAAAGAATCAAATTCTTTTCAAGATCCCTAAAGTCCAGAGATTTCTTCCATGCATTCAGCTGCACAGTCTTGGAAAGAAGAAGCAAACAGCTTGCATTTTATTTCCACACATAGTGGTTGGTCTCAATTTTCCAAACAAATATATTTTCCTCTGTTATCATGAGTCCAGTGTCCTCTTTCTCCATCTTTTCCAGTCAAAAATATACTTATTGCATAATGTCTTGTGGGTAAAGGTCCTGAATTAATAGTATACTTTCACATCCTAGGATTTTAATGGCTTTTAACCATAAAAAGGCCCCATGACAGTGAAGCTCTGAAATCATGCTGACTTTTAAGCAGATGCCTGATATCACAGCTTAGCACAACACATAACTATGCACTGAAACATATATTGGACTGGTTCCTAGCAGTGACATGCTTTACATGCTTGAAGTGCAGTCTGCTCACATGCCTTTCTAAATCTCATTTACTTATCTTTGGGAGAAAAAAATACTGTTTCAGAGTGCCACCTGGCAAAGAAAAGTAAGATATTTAGCATATGCAAGCATATGTGGTGTATCTTCTCAGGGAGCAGAATGCATAAAGAGGTTCTACTTACATTAACTTAACAAGTAGGAGCCCTAGCCATGGATCATGTCTGCAGAACAGAACAGAAACACAGTCTCTCCTCCAAAAACCTTACTCAAGAAGAATGAGAAAAGTGATAGAGATGAAAAAAAGGCTTGAAAATCTTTCAGACAGTGATAAGAAGTGAAATTAATCTTTGTCTGCTACACAGTTATGGTTGCACCCTAGCAGTCTACCCACTGATGTTTTTTGCAGGCATCATTTTGAAGAGAGCTGTGAAGAGTAAACACGAAGTGGCTTAGCATTGCAAATTTTACAGAGAACTCTTCCTAATTGTATTGTGCAGCATCACTTGACAAACTTTTATTAGAAACATTAACAACTGAAAAAGCCCTTTGCAGTGAAATTATTTAAGCTGACCATCAGGGACTCTGCTTCCCTTACTGATTAGCTATTAGTGCTGATAGTCAGCACTACAAAAGACTTAAATTTATTACAATCATGAGGGAAATCATCAAAGAGGAAGAAATAATTTATAAGATCCACATTAGCACTGGGTAATTTTTTGTGTTTTTCCTGAATCTTTTGTAACTTTCCTAACATTTTCCTCACTTGATAATTTTTATTTACCTTTCCTTTCCTCTGTAGACTCAAGTAAAAAAATCATAAGTTCTACTTCTAATCAAGTAAGCAATCTAGCCTTTATTTTGTTTTCAGTATTTTTAAGTGTAATTCAGCATGAGGTTTCTTGTATAAAAATTTACAGAAGTTGACAATAGAACTTTCATTCTTCAATATTCAAATAATTTAGCAGGAAAAAATTGTTTCTTTCTGAGCCCTTTAATACAGGCTGAATTCAATGGCAGAAAGGAAGCAGCTAAAATTGACTTCAATATATTAAATATTTACAGTAAAAAAGTAGCACTCTTTGTTAGTTCCAGAAATAATAATAAAAGTTTTCTTCATACATATTTTTTAATTACAAACTGGTATCTTACTCTAAAAAATATTTTTGAACTCTATTTGAAATATCTCTAGGTTTATATTATGAAACACAACTTGGCAAGTTTTTTCTTTGATACACATGATTTACAAATAAGCCACATCAGCTCCACACTCCTTGTTTTAAAATTATTTATAGTTTTATAGCTCATACTTACAATGTTATGCCAGTAGAAATGGTCTTCACCAATGGACTTAATCCTTTCCATACTTAGCATAAAAGATAGGAGCTCAATGGTTCCTCATATTTATGTATGTAAAGGCACTGAATATGTAAGTGTTCCTTGAAAAGTGTTGCATAAAATTAGTTGACAGAAGAGATGTGTAACAGGTCCCTGTTTTGTTCCTCTGTCGGTCAGATCTGTAGGCTGTCGTGTCATGTCCAGCAGCTTTATTTTATTTGAGTGTGATTCATGAACATGTAAATATGATGTTTGATAATACCAGGTCTTATTCTGAAATGTTCAATTGGATTTTGCTTCAATAAAAAAGATGGAGGAAAAAAATCAATAATATCAAGAGTTCAGAAGAAGAACTGTATAAGCAAAACTACAAATATAATTGAAAGGCTGGATTCAAGCTCTTTTGAGTAGCAAAGCAGTTTAATTTGGAGGAATCTTGATCACATAAGAGCAACTAATTTGAAAACTCATTCACTCCTAAGGATTATGGTAGAGGAAATTATTTGGGGCCAAGGAATCTTAGAGTGTGTGAGATTTTATCACCATTAGTATGTGTTATTCTCAGTAAGAACAGCAGGATTTAGCAAAATACAAAGAATGTCTCACAATGTTTTCTTATAAAAATGTGGTCCTTTTTAAAGAGGAAAAAAGAAAAAACCTTTGGGTATGCAGGCAGTTTTGGAGCTAGAAATCCCCATCCCAAACTCAACTCTTAAAGTGCATGGGAAGATGGAATGCAGAGGCTAACAGAAAAGATTTGGAAGTTCAAACAGGAAGGTAAATGAAGCAGTGCAAGAAAAGCAAAACAATTTCCACTGATTGATCACCATAGTCTAATTAGAGCACCAGCATTGTATCCAGTTCACTCACCTAGCAGCCACTGAGGCATAACGACCTAAAAGAAATCACCAAGAGATTAGGAAAGCAATAAGCAGTGGAAAGTTCCATGAAGTGTTCCTGCTGCAGGTGGCTTACAGGGATGCTCAGAAATGGACACCTCACATGTATTTGGTCATAGATACATCACTCAGGAGATCTGAATTAGAGTCAGTAATGTCTGTATTGAATGACTTTGACAGTAATGCACTGTTTACTATTTTTACCTTTAACATAGAAAATAATTTCGAAATTAGTTTTTGGACATCAGCTCAAAACTTTTTCAATTGTCTGACTGAGGTATATGTCTTACAGTGCATAATGCCAGTAAAATTGTTTTTCTGAAATTAAGTCTTTGTTGTGACTGTTTTCCACTTTAATAACATGGAAAAGTTGGATTGTTTTTCCAAGAATCTGTTGTTTGGTGTAAGATATAGCAAGTTACTCAATCATGCATTACATTTCTATGAAGGGGCCTAACCCACATCATGACTTATAGCTCCAAATTGGGGTCCTAAAGAGTACCATATTTTATTAGCCTAACCTTGTCATGGTCATTCATGGTGAATAGAATGTGACATATTTAAGAGAAATGCATAGATAACATATAGATGCTGAACCACAGACACAGAGTATACAGTGGCATTTGGTTTACAGCAGTTGCTTAGCTATGCCTCCTTCTCCACTGTGAAACATGAGCTTTTCAGTCTCACTTCCATGTGACAATCTTTTATTCTCCATATGCCCTTTTAATGGTTATTTTCCCCTTTTTCAGAAATAACTTGTTGTATCTTTTGTTTGAGTTGGTGCTCCTTGCCTAGGAAAGATGTTGGGCTTAGGTGCAAATCATGTAGGTTGCTGTACATGGCACAAGCTGCAGGGAGTGGAAGGACAATGTCAGCCTTACTCTTTACCTTCTCTGTATTCTCAGGAGGAGTTGGAGCACTAAGAAATACCTGGGCAGAGAAAACCACCTTGTTTCCTCTGCCAGCAAGGAGGCCTGTAAAAGGTCAATGGCTCAATGGCTGTACCAATACTACCTGGCCCAGGTCACTTCCACTCCCCTTTGGAGCAGCAAACAGCAAAAGTGTCAACTCACCAGGTGTACTCTGGGCAGTATGGTGAAAGGTATTTCAAGCCAATTCTTGCTTTGTTATGATGATAATCATATTTTGGCTTCCTCTCAGGTTCCATTTCATCTATCTCCAGAGCTGTTCATTTGTGATTAGTTTTTGGGCAGTGGTCTAAATATGCTGCCCATATAGAGCCAGCTTAGAGCTATGGTTTATAAAGAAGTGTAGTTCAGGTGGCAGCAGCTTTCATATGACTTCTAGTTGCACTGCCATACAGTAAAACAGATTTTAAAATGGTAGAAGTATATAGGATTTAATTTTGAAGGCAAAATTTCTCTTTCTGCATGGCATAACTAGCATATTCTAAGGCATATTCTAGCCTTAACATCAGTTCAGAATAATATACCCTATTTTTAAAATCCAAGTAGAATTAACTTACTGGACTTACTTTTTAGGGATCCATCATTAATTTCATTATTGAGGCTTATCATTTTTGCTAATAGGAATTTGCTAATAGTCAAGATCAAAATCCCTTAATCTTGGTGCTTTATAATGGGGCTATCTATGAAGACTTACACACATCAACACTGGTTTTTAATTATGTATGCATAAAATGTATAAAGACATAGCCATGTAAGTCCTTCACATATATATGTGTGCATATACATACAAAAGGCACTGAAATATACATATACATATATAAATAATTGCTACATAAAGATATCAACAATTTTGGATCCTTACTTTGTCACCAGTAGTATCAATTTCTAACAAAACCAAGCAAAATCTCTTTGTATCTAAGCTGGCGTTTTATTTTCACATTTTATTGCAAATAACCATCCACTTATTACAGGAATAACATGTAAGAGTAGGGTCAAAACTGTAGAGATCTACAGGCTGATCTTTATTCCTTCATAATTAAACAAGTTTTTTAATATGACTAAATACAAGGAGAGCAATATAAAGAATGACAACAGCAAATCAAATTGAAAAGAACAAAGTTATTATCCTAAACCACAGAATCACTGGAAAAATTTTCAAAATCATGATTATTGACTAAGGTCTGTTTCCATTGTGCTGTAGACAGAGAACACAGTCCTTGAAAAGAGGGATGTATAACAGTGTCAGGAGTGGTAATTTCTGAGTAAGACAGTATTAATTAGATCATTGCTGAAACACACCACTGTCTGCACTTCTAAAGGAATCTTGGTGGCAGGGTCTCAGAAAACAACTACAAGAATAGAAAAGGGTCTGGGAATAGTTTATTTGCAGTGAGAGAGTGACAGAAGCTCTATTCACATAGTTAATTAAGAAAATGACCAGATCATATTCTATAAATCCATGCGGGGAAGAGATTTTGAGAGCAAATCCATTTTTAGCACAGCAAAGGAAGGCATAATAAGACCCAAAAATTATACTGAAAATGGTGAATGGAGTTTTTCAGCCATCTAGTATTTTGATAAACATAAATCAGGCTTCTCATAATCTCTCATTTCTCAGCTTACAACAACATTTTATATTTTCTCTACAGTACCTTTCTAAAATGCTTTGCAGCTCTTACTGCTGAATCTCCTGTGTCATTCTCTGAGTCCTCAAGGCAGTGCAGTTATTTTCAGCAGCTATCCTGATTATCTAAGTTTCCCAATATTGTACTATCAGGATGCTCCATCCCCACTTTTCTTTTATGAATATCAGGGAAAGTATTTCTCTTAATACAGATGGTTCCTTTTCAATATTGTCCTAAATCACCTACAATGGTCATCTCACAGTCGTGCTCTTAAATTCCACTTTGTCCAAGCAAGTAAGCAGTTCTCTTCTCAGCAGCATAATGAGTGCATTGTAAAAGGACAGAAAGAAAATGCCCCCTTTATTTCCTTTCTCTAGAAAATGAAGTCATTCTATTTAAAAGAAAAGGAAAACAGAATAGAACAGATTAAGTTAGTTTGACACGTCCTGCTTTGGTAAACTAATATTCCACTTCCCTTTTATCTGTAGCTTTAATGATCTTTCCCTTCAAAACCTGTTTTAAAACTACATGGATTACTGAGCCAGACTGACAAATCTGCAATTGCACATAGCAGCTTCCTCTTCTTACACGTAGTCAAAGCCCTTGTCTTTGCACCTAGTACTACCACTAGTTCAGTAAGCTTGATTTATCATCGTTACCACTAGATCTGTATTTTGGTGCAAATTCTCTAAAAGGACGGCCACTGCTGTGTTTGTTGCCCTTTCATTAAAATCACCTGTAATACTTTTTTTTTTACTTCTTTTATAGTTATTTCCATTATTTCAATCTCATTTATATTTCATTTTTCTCCTGTTGCCAGCAATCGTCAACTTACTGAAAAGCAGAGAAAATTACTCTTTCATTTTATGTCAATAGCTATGGTTTCTTTAATCTCTTTACCATTCAGCTAATTATTTAAGGTTTTTAGCTTTTCTTCATCTCCAGGTGTCTCTATCCTTCTGTTTAGTGCATGAACACAGTGAAGAATTGCTGTAAAGTAATCATCTTTTTAACGTTTACTTTGTCCGCTGCTTCTGTGTGGTCATCTATGCCCATCTGGTGGTTAAATGCAAGGCAGCTGATTACTTTCAGTGAGGCTTGACCTAGTGTGCTTTTTCATGACTGAGGTATGTTTACAGATAATTTTTGTGTTTCAGATGACAAGTGGTCACTTGTAGAGCTGTTGCTATTCACTGAAAGCATCTTCTCTACCCACAACTTACCAAACTCTGGCCTTTTTAAATACTAAATCCACCTAAAGGTCTAAATCTCTGCATCCTTCTAACTAATTTTCCAATTGCCCAGTCTAAAGTTGTTTTTTTTATAATGTCTTCCTTAAATGCAAACTGCTCCAACTACTTATAAGTTTATTTACCCTTTCAAATGCTCTCCATTTGTGTCAGAAATTGTTGGTGAAGAAATGTTTGTGCAGTAACAGCACACAGATGTAACTCTGATATGGTATTTTCTAAAATACAACTAAATGAAATGTAAAATGAAAGTCTGTCATAATGACATGTTCTCACCAAAATGTCTTTCTCTAGTATAAGCAATGAACCAGATTATTTGAAATTTATATATTTTTCTGCTTGTAAGAGTGATTAAAACCATGATTCCTTGCACTTTCATTTGTAACTATGGGAATTACAAAAAATCCCTCAGACTGTTGGGGAAATGATTGACTTACGTTCAGTTTTCTAAATGTTTTGACCCCAGCAGTATCCAGGAGGTATCACATTGCACTGAATAAAGAACACAAACTAGAATCCAGTCTAGAAGCTGCCTCCTTTTAGTAAATACTTCCTTTTGTCACCTTTTGCATGCTTATATGTGGAACCCAAAACTCTGAAATTTTGAACTAAAATTCCTTGTGATCTCCTCTTGTGATATCTCCCTGCCTTTTATTTAAGTGAAGTGGTTCCGAAACAAAAGCCAACTAAACTTTCTACACTTTTTGATAGTGGAAGGTGAAACGTACTTCAGGGTGCATTTTTTAAGCATAATCTTGATACTGGCTTCTGTTTATTTCCAGAAATAAAAGAACTTCTAAGAAGATTAACTATAAAACTTTATTAGTTGCCTCTCAGTTATTGACTAATACTCTCCTCAGGCATGCATTTTTTCAAACTTTGACAAAAGTATCTACCTGAGTGAAACCATTTTCAAAGGAAAAACTCAATTTCATGACTGGATTTTAGCCCCTGGTTATATTTTCAAAATTTACACTTCAACAGTATAAAATGTCCTGCAAATCCCATGCCAACGCAACCAGCACCCCACATAGTAGGACATTTTTACACTGGCATGAATAATCCTGGCACCTCCCTTCCTGTGGGTTTGCTTTTTCTGTACATAGGCATTTAGTTTAAAATTTTGGGAGAAAATGTTATTTATACTTCTATCTACATAACACCTACATCAGTATAAACAACACTGATAATAAATAACAATACAATTATGCTTGGTTTGCTTTTTACATTGCCTTTATGTTAGCCCTAACCAATGCTGTATTGATTTTACATTTCTGAAGTGCTTTTCTGTTTTGAAGTCCTCTGCAGTGCAGGCCTCTATTACAGCAGAGTGCTTCTTGACCCTCATCATAATGGGCATGTTCCCAATACCTTTCCGGCACTCTCACTGGAGTGGAGTGCTCATGGTACATTCACTGGGATGTAGTGAGTGATACACATTTACATCTAGAATTTGGCCTACTCCATTATATTTCACGTCACTGTAAAACCCACCAGAAATAAGGAAAGTACTTTTTAATGGACACTGTATTGTTTTTATAATGTACATCCTTATTGAGAAAAGATTGTTTCTTTTCCCTGTTAGACTGAAGGGTTTCTTTTGATTGCAATTCATTCTTGATTTGACTGACTGACTGCAGACTCTACTTACCAAAAATTCTCATGGGCTTGGCTCATCACAATATCAGAGAACACAAGCCTTCTTCAATGCATTAAAGATATGGTTGCCAAGGAATAATAAAATGCAATTCAGAGAGGAAAAATTACAGGCTTTAACATAAGGATCACATAAAGATAGACCCAGAGAACCAGGGATGATGGACCAGTGTTCCTTCTCCAGCATTTTTTTTCTGACAGAATCCTTCTTCTTAACAAGATCAATACATATTTTATGAAAAAACCCAAAACAAAACAACAACAACAACAACAAAAAAGCTTTTATTCTATCAGACTGATTTCTTTTCATAAATATAAGTTGAATAACAGGTAACTACATTTCTTAAAGAAAAAACAGCATTTGAAAATTATTCTAAAATAACCTCCTGTGGTAAAAGACCCTCATAAAACTAGACATGAACCACAGACACAGGAGTTCCTGGCATGGATAGAACATACTTATAGGAACAGCGCTGAAAGGATTACTCGGCTTTTTGAAAAATTTGCCCCTAGCAAGCATAGATAATCCTCAACAGACTTGAATAATAGAAAATTTTATTTAATATACAACCCATGGGTTTTATGTTTAGAAGTGTTTTCTTTTTTTACAGATCACCATTTGCAAGCATGAATATATGGAAAATATACACGGAAAATGTAAAAACTGAAATGGAAGATCAAACTCATCCAGTTTTATAACAAACAAACAAACAAACAAACACAAATTATACATGGAATTTAAACAGATGTCTTACATGTGGAGACTTATTTTCCCTCTCCCTTTAGTGTTCCTGCATGTAGTTATACTGCATGATATACAATTCTAAAATGCCAGAGAACTGTCATACACTACTCTTGTTTTCATTAGGTGAACAACCTATGCCAGAGCTCCCTGATCAAACACCATTCAACAGTCACACAAAATTCTATTACACAGAACAGAAAAAACCTTGCTATCAACACTCACACTTACTATAAATATTATCTTCTTACTCAACTGATCTGCTTCCTCTCTGATTTTTAGGTTTGTATCAACTGACATTATTGACATAAAAACCTTTGCTTAACTTTATTTCTATAAGCCCCACAAACCTAAAAAGTGCTTATTACTACATTTATTCACATTTATGCAGAACTAAAGAGTTGTTTGTTTGTTCTAATCAGACTCATGTTTTTCAATCCTATTAAGAAAATAGAATTAAATAGAAAACACCAAGAGACTAAATTATCCACATTTTTATAACTGCTGAGAAAATGTAGTTAAGAAAGATCACATTTTCATTATTTGCACTCACAGTTTGCAGCTTTGGCAGTTTACACAACACTCTTTTTTTACTTTATAAACTGAGCTCTTTTATTTTTGGATTGTTGAGATTCAGCAAACATGAAACATAAAGATATCAGTTTTATTCACTCTTCAGGTATAAAAGTAAGCTTTACCTATCCTTGAAAATCCATTCCCAATCCTATGGTTCATGAAGCACAAACTGCCTCACCATGTGAGCTGTGCCTTCCTGCACACCTGACCTACTCCAGTTTCCTGGCCTATCTTCACAGCTCAAAGAGAATTACAGAAGATAAGTTCTGATGCAGTCGAGTGGCTACAGGGTACTGAAAGCAACATTAAATAAATGAACTATTGTTAGCTATCAGTTTGACTCTCTGCCAACCAGCTAAATGAATCACTTTGAAAAATTAAACAAAAAGAGGTTTAATTTGACATGACTGTTGTTTGACTTTCCGCTTTTTTGTTTTAGTGGGGACCCAAGGCTGATGCCATGCCATGCTAGGCAGACAATGAGCACCACATATTTGTACATTACCAACCCATAACTAATGCATTAAACCCTCTTATTTTTCACATCTATTGTTTGCTATTAGAAATCTGTAGTGCAGACTCGTAAGTCTACAATAAAGCCCCTGGATATTTTTCAATTAAAACTTCTTTATCCCCTTAAAATACTTAGCTGGTTTTCTTTGCTCTTTATGTAGCAAATAAGCCTGTAGGGATACTGAACACAGATAGCTAAACAATTTTGGGTATTTTAGCAGTTTATGTGTGTCCTTCAATCTCTTCAAAAAGGCAAAGGGCAGGAGAGGCAATAAAATGTTATACACATTGAATTTGTCTTGGTTGCGTAAAATGTTAATGTTGGAGTAAACCACCAGTTTGGCAAACAAAGTTAGCATGACGCCTGTTGCCTGGCCATTTACAGTTTTGTGTTTCTTCTCTTCAATAGGTTTCTTTGCCTTGTTGCTACTTACAATAAACACACTGGGCCAAATTTTCCACCCTGCTACAGCATGTGACCACATTGGCACTAATTCAGTAACACTGGTGTAACCAAGGCAGAGGAATTTGCTCTTCACATTTATAGTCTCCCTTTCATCTGAGAATATCAAAGAACAATCCTGACCAAAATCAGGTTCCAAGATCTAAACCCTCCAAAGTTTTGTGAGAGAGTAGAGCCAGCCTTTGCAGCCAGATCCATTTCTGATCCATATTTAAGTTACTTCTGCCTTGATCTGAGAGATGCCATTAGTTACAACACTCCCAGCCTACACAGAATGGGAACCTGAAGGGAACATTGAGAATTATTAAAACCTGAGGCTTATTTCAAAATCAACTTCTTGTTTAGAGACATAATTGTGGTTCTAGAGGGCATAAGCCCAAAACAGTTCTGAATATTTTATTTCCTGCTTAGTGCAAACCTAATTGCATGAATAGTTTTCCTAAAAGAAAAAAAAAGCCTATCTAAGGAATTTGAAAACTTAGTTTAAGTTGACCGAAGAAAGAATTAAAATAAAGTGTTACTATGAAACACATTATTCCATGCCTTCTAATCAAAGTAGCAAAAAAACATTTCAGTTCCTTCAATCAGTCAATCAATTCTCAATGTGATAAATTTCCTGCAAGGTTCAGAAACTAAAAAGTAAAAAATACAGAATTGTCATCATTGCAGAAGAGAAGTAATTTTAAAAGAACCCACAATAGGGGTCATTTGGATTGAGTTGGCTTCCATTACAAGGGTTTCTTTAAAACATGCCCTGTCCTGCTTAGGGACCCTGGCTTTGCCAGATACAGAATTCACCTGAGCAGATGGCTGGGCTGATCTGAAGACAACAGAGCCTGTTTCAGCTTGTGAGGATGGAAGTAACAGGCATAACTCTTCCTCCTTCCTTGCAGAGGAAGCCTGGGAGGTGACCTTGTTCATGAGCAGACACTAAACTCACATTTTTTTCAAGCTACTATAAATTGTATTTATTTAAAAAAAAATAGGAAATTGTAAAGATGAATATATGGAATGACTTGGTAGAAGTAAATCTTGAACTGAATTAACAGCCTTTAATTTTTCTCATTGATTTCTAAAAGCTAGGGGGAGGTGCAGGGGGTGGGGGGAAGGGAAGAATAATTACTAGAAAATACACAGCTAAGAAATTTAAATACCCCAGCCTTAGCATGGCACAACACCCCTTCTCTACAGAGAATTCAGCTGTGGGCAGATGAGAGAAAAACAACATTTTTAAAAGCTGTAAGTCTCCTTATGTTGTTCTAAAGTGTGACCAGAATGCTAATGAGGCAGAGGCAGGCTCTATTTCATGGACCTCCCACTGAGTTTATGCTTCACCCACTACACAGAAAGACAAATTTTGCATTTAGACTAAAATTAACTCTTCCTCCCTCTAAATGAAGAGAAACAGCACTATGCATTATGCTGCTGTGAGGATCCAGGTCCCTCAGCTGCTCCCAGCACCAGCAGCCATAGACTGTGTGAGGAGCAGCAGAGCTATCAACAGCAGCTTCTCTGCCATCCGTGTTGCAAGCTAGGCAGTCCCTCCAGCAAAAGGATTTCCAGTCACAGGATTTCTATCTGCCTAGATCATCCCTGTGAGCTGCTGGAAAACCATGTCAGAGATGACTTCTCTGGCACAGGTTTTTATGGCTCTACAACAGGCAAGTCCTCTTGACAGAGGACTTAATTCACATTAAGGCGAATTTTAATTTTGGATTAGAAATTATTGGATGTAAACCAACATAAGTATCAGACACACTCCTCTCTCAGAATGGGTGACTGAAGAAAGGTACATATCTTTTTACAGTCTTTTCTATGACTCAAATATCTGTTCCTTTACTACTTGTATTTTACAGGCTGAATTTTTTTCATTAAATAATTGCCAACAGGCAACAGCTACCTTTTTATTTTCTGTGTTTTATAAAATGACCTGGAGCTGTAAGCTCTTAAATCCAAACCAGCTACTTTCACAATTTCAGTGTTTAGAATTTGAGAGCAACCTTAAAGGTTGCTGATAGCTGTCTAATGTTTTAGTGCTCCTGGCAGATTAACTGCAGGTTCTCTGCTTTGAAAGGAGAGAGAGATTTAAAGGAAGTTTTAGAAGAAAGAATATTCTTTTCAAGTTACTGAATGCAACACATTTTCTATTTTAATATATATACAAATAATTCTGAATAGTAGTAATATAATTGTTACTTGAAGTTTCCCCTGAGAAAATATAGAACTATTGAAGTCACCTTTTAGAACATTTCTTCTAACAAAAGAAATATGTGTACACAGCTTCTAGGTCAACATTATTCAAAAGAAGGTCCCTGTGTATTTTTGTAACGACCGCCCTTTCTTTTCATTTCATTCACTCTACAAACCTCAGGTTAGTAAATCAAAAGAAGTGAGGATTTTTTAGTATAGCTCTGACAAATAAAATTTACATGTACAGAAACACATATTATACACTCTTCTAACTTATACCTTACTTCATGAAACCAATAATGAGACCTGAACAAAGTCATATTGGAGAAACCAAAGACGTCCTAACACTTTCTTTGGAGTAGATGAACCCTAAGCATTGGGAAAGAAGAAAATTAAATACATTCGAGATCTGTACAGACCACCTTGAACCTATAAGGGTTTTTTTTACTCAAAAGTGAAAAAGAGACAACACGTATCATACATAGTACAGAGCCTGAGGAACACTAAAGAATATCATCTTTTCCTCAGGATCTCCATGCAAAAGCACACTTGAACAGAGGCACTAGTATTCTCTAAAGCCTTTGTGTTGTATCCAGGAAGGATGCAGACACTTAAAGCAAGGCTGAAGTTGGAACTGAGACCCTGAGACTAAATTAGAATCAAAATAAAACTCATCAACTGTTGCCTAATCTTGAAGTTGCCTAAATTTACCCAGTATATATATAGCTGATTGATTCAGTGCTTTTTCTGATATTTCCAGCCTACTTATAGTCTGGATCCAGAAAAAACATGTTCCACTAGCTTAAAACCTGTAAGTAAGTAAATGCAACAGACATTCAGGGAAACATTTAACACATATTCATGGAACTGAGCTTTCTAGAGGCAGGAGTTGTGAGATACTGCTTTTTTTTTTTTTTTTTTAAACACCCAGAGGCAGACACACTCCTTTTTAAAGAAGATTTTACACCATTTATCCACGAAGGTAGAAATACAAATTTAACAACATAGGGACATAATTAGAGTACTCAGTTTGTGTCCCTGGAGCTGTTGGTTAATACAGAGGCTATCATGCATACAAAGATCAGTTGTGATACTGCAATTTACAGCACAGAGTATGTTTCTGAGTGGTAGCAATATAGACCATTTGCCAACCAGATGGAATATTCTGGGTTCTGGTATTTGCTTCTGAGATTAGAATAAGGACAAAAATCCAGAATCATCACTGTGATGTATGTAAATAGGAAGCACACAAACGGGTTTCTTCTTGGATTTTTGTATCAAATTTTTCAAGTGCTTTTCTGGATGGTATCACAACTTCAATAGTATAGGCAGGATGTAGTTTAAAGGCATTTAGGGGGAAGTAAGAAATTATCATTTTCTGCCCTTCATTATATGGAACTCTTGACTCTCAGTAAATGCTCCTCAACATCAACAACCCAAAATGGAACAAACTGCAGCTCTACACCATCACCTCCATGTCCCCCTGGCACAACAAAACTGATGAGTACAGCCTGAACTGTACTCAACTGAACTCAAAGCCTCTGTGTGTTATAGCCAAGTTCCTGATGAGATCACAAAGAGACCAAAATTGCAATGTTCATTTCAGAGTCCACTTGCCTGCATGCAGATTTGCCCCTCAAGACAATGGCTGTGATCTCAACTCTTTCAAGTCCCCAGATTGTTAGCCCTTAAACTGTCAGCCAGTCAAGAGAAGCAAATGGCTGACACACTATCAATAAATGTGTAATCAAATATGCTGAAATTGAGGGTCTTTCATGAAAGGAGTTCTAGACGTGGTTACAAATATAACCCTTTGATGATGTAAGAGAGATTTGTTCCTTCAGCAGAAAATCAAGATTCCTAATGTTTCTTTCTGGCCCTCTGCAGAAAGCTGCCTGTAAAAGTCTCTTGCAGATGTTTCTTGGTTTATCCTCTTTCACCATACTTAGCACAGCTAACCCTAGCACTTAGCACAGGGTGTGGGATACAGTCTAGAGTGCCTAATTTAAAAGTGCCTAATTTTTAAGCAATCTTTACTAGGGCTAGCCCTTAGTCTCTGGACTGAACCAATTATTAACTCTTATGAAAGTATAAGTGTGTTCAAAGACACTCTTTAAATAACATTCTGTGAATGAATTCTATGCTCTTCTGTTTTGGCTCAGCTAGGTAGTGCCTGCAGTACTCTATGAGACTTCTTATATAAGAAGTTCTGAAAACCTTACTATTTCAGATCAGTAAATCAGGAATCTATCTAATACTTAAACTAAAGGAGACATCCTTACAGAGTGCCTACCTGAAAACTATTTAAAAATTTAAGTTAAACCAATGCAACTTGTTTCTACAAGCTCAGGGCATGTTGCCCTGCATTTATTCTGCATATATAGACTTCACCAAAAGGAGCACAGGGCATAAGATCCCAGGTTTGAGAACAGTCCATTCCATATAATCCTGAATTAACTTGCAAAAAGGCCAGCCAGTGTTGGTTAATGCCATTCTGGCTATGGGTTCAGTACATGCTGTTCCCTTTAATACCTCATTGCTCTACATTCTTAATTCACCTGAGCTGTGTGTGCTCAGTTTTGGTGCAACATTCACATTTCACCTATCATACAAAATTCCCCCTGCCATCACTAGCCTACCAGGAGATCTGGAGATATCACAGTCCTTATTCATATTCTAACAAAAGGCAGTTTGGTTTATTGCTCTATCCCTATCAAAGTCTTTACATTCAAAGCCATTGTGTGCCAGAAAGCAGGCACAAAATGGGCTGTGTTTATTTCTCATGGCTGCTAAAAACCAAAGAATAGGTGGCTATATGAGAAAGGAACTAAGGTAGATATAGCAAAGGACACATCCTCTTCTATGTGTCACCATTTGTCACCCTATGCTTGCATGATCTGAAACCCAAATATTAAGAAAGACGGAAGTCTAGAAATAAAAAATCTGCTCACTTTTTAACTAAAACGAAACTCAAGTTTCACGTGTAGAATTAGAAGACTTTCATAAAACCTTGTCTGGCCTTGGATGATTCTGAGGTATTTTTGTTGGGCCCCAAACTCTATAAACTAGCCTCTACTAACAGCTTCCTTCTGTGAAAGGCTCTTGTTCAAACTGCAGCAAAATTCAAAGGCTAAATCCAAAATAAACAGTTCCTGTAAAAGTAAATTGATAAATAGCTTCCCTGTAATCATATAATTAGTGGTACAATGTGCTAACCGCTTTTGTGAAAGCAATTTTAATGCCTGCTATTCACATTGTCAAAAATATCATTGACCCAGTAGCTTAAAAACAATTGCTGAGATGAATGTTGGTCTCTACTGTGGTTATTAATGCTGGGGCAGATCTTGCTGTACACAGACAGCAACGGATCCTTCGTTGGTACACATCCATGTTGTGTTTTTTTATTATTGCCTAAGAAACTTTGGAGATTGAGGCCGGATGGCAAGGGTCCACATCTGGCCTGCTTACTTATCCCCTGTCATTGGATCCACTAGCCAAACTTCCTACATCTTGAGGATCAGTAGCTGGTAGGAAAAATTGTGTGACAATAAATTTGAAACTTTTCATATCTAAAGCTTCGGTTACACAACCATACTTCATAGAACATAGATGTGGTCCCCTCCCTCATAGGGATATTTCTCATCATAGGGATAGACTCCGATATTTGCAAATCAGGTAAAACCCAGGGCAACAAGAGGGACTTTAAAGAAATTTTGTACCCCTTACTGGGAAATAGAGATCAAGGTGTTTAGAACTATATACAATTTATACAATTAGGTCTAAATAAATGTTGGCATTCAATCAATAGAAGCAAATACCCTCCTTTTGACTTTATCCAAGATCATCATCAAGCCTGCAAAACTTCTGCAGTCTGGAAAACATTTTATCTTTGTGAAAGTTCTAGTCCTTATGTGTGAAAAGAGTTTTCCGCTTGCCGACCATTAAGTCAGTAATTATAGAACAACATTTCTCAAGACAGAGACCATTCCTTAGGAAATAGACAAACTTTGGTGGGCAACTTTCCTAACAGAGGCTAAGAAGCCATTATTAAATATCAAAGCTCTAACTCTTGTGGTTGTGATTTGTGCCTGCAAAAAAAAAAAAAACA
>VWZU01012519.1:185520-207685 GCA_013397095.1 Sterrhoptilus dennistouni
AAAAAAAAAAAAAAAAAAAAAAAAAAAACCCCACGGAGCCATTAACTCAGATGGGTCATCTTGCAGCTCTTACTCCTAGACATGCACAAAATCCACCAAACACAAGAGGTGCTAATGCCAGCGCCACTCACTATTTCACTGCTAATTCAAGTAAAAAGGGAAAAGTGCCTTAGAAAGAATTCTTAACCTGGTGATTCTGAGTGTAAACAGTAAAAACTGGCATATAATAAGGAAAACCCAGAATATACATATGCTGAGGTGTCTGGAGTAAAAAGCTCATGAAAAAGCAATGGGTTCGATTGATTTCACTTTAGAAATGAGCTCAGCTTTTAAAAGACTGGGAAGTACTGTTACAGGAAGATGTAAAGATTTTACAGTAACAACAGATGCCCAAATAGCAACAAAGCACTGCACACAAAGCTCCCGACTTGCAAGTAAACAGCTGTGCAGCCCATGCTTATTATTTTCCACTCTCAATTTTCAACTCCTTACCTCCTGAGCTTAAAAGAAAATTCTTTGCTAATAAACCAATAAACCTAGTTATAAATATTATATTCCATTCAAATGTCATTTAACTATTGTTTGACCCAGATAAATGACTCCCAGGTTTTCTTTATCAGCACATCTAGTTTCAGGACAGTAAACCCAATTCTGGCTGATCATTCCCCATGAATGATACAGCCTCTCTGTCTGGGAAGCAATAACCTTGGTTATAAGAGAGAAGAATGAGAAGAAGTGTCAGCACCTTCACAAATAGGTGTATAGTCAATACACCTTTCGAGTTCTCAGTATCAATCTCATACGCAGGAATGCAAGTGTTCATTCAGTCAATCTATAAACTAAGGATCTTTTTCTTACACCCTGGACCAAGTAAAAGGAAAAAAAGAGAAGCTTATATTGTTACAGATATTTTTGTTTCTAAATACTCAGGAAGAACTTTGATACTTCAGTAATGGCTATATAGACTGTAGAAATAATTGTGCAAAAAATCATGTCCAGGACAACAGCATCAGAGTTTGATGTCTAAATAAAACAGTATTCTATGATGGACTTGGAAGAAGACAAACCAAATTTCAAAGGAATAGCAAGCCAAACCTATTAAATATAAACACGGTGTTGAAGCCAGTCACTCAGTCCTTACTAGTTCAAATGCTCTTCCATACCAAAGGGGCTTGGAACCCAAGTCCGAGCAAAGAAAGACATTTAGTGGAAATGAAGAAAATTAAGACTGGAGCAGTAAAAACAAATAGAAATACGTGATGCAAGATCAGGATTGTCATGTGCTGTTTGTTGTGGAAAATACCTCAAAAGTAACTTTGTCTATAAAATGGATAGTATATAAACTTTTACAAGAAAGACACACAAAAAATAGCTCTAAATCAACAGGAAACACTGAGAAGTCTGGAATTTGGATTTGTATTCAGTCCTTCAATGAGTTCCATTCTATAGTTATTCTTGTTCAGAACAACTCCTTTTCTACATGTCCATACTATTAAAAATAACAATGACTTCCAAAGACCATCACCTGGAGGCTGGGTGTCAGCTCCACTCACAGATCATACCATGCAAACACTGTAATTTCTGCCCAGTCTCAAGAAATGCAACTCAGCACAGATCTAGGAATAGATGCTAAAGGCAAAACCAACACACTGTTACATCAAGCAGGTAGTATTTCTGCTTGTTTGCTTTCTACTCCTTTTCACACTTTGAGCACATACTGCCTCTTAAAAAAGTGGAATTAGGATTTACTCAACCTTCATATTTTTGTACTTTTAACAGAAAACAAGAGTTAAATCCTTTAATGACACAGCTGTGTAGAACAGAGTGGAAGAAAACTTGAGCATGCTGGGGAAGGCATGAGGGGGAAGAGAAGGCAATAGTCTTTCATTGCTTTGTTCCGGACATGCAGGAAGAAAGACAAGATGCAAGGGATGTGGTTTATATTGGCTGCAGCTTTATTAACTCAGCTCCTCTGGGAAGTACCATCAATAACTTGTACTGTACAGGTCGTCATTCTTTCCATAATCATTCCCACCTGCTGGGGAGCTGCAGTTGGCCTCCTTTCTACTATCACTCCTCCCCTCACTCCTCCTACCCCCACCCCAACAGCTGGTCACCAGCTAGCTACTGACCACCATATCCCCCCAAAAGATAGTAAAGGGGCTGGAAGAGACAATTGATTCCTTGCTGTAACAGACTTTAGCAATTCTTACTCTCTCTCAGCTTTTTACCTTTTTCCAATTCTTCCTTCAGTTCCATTTTATCACAGATTCAGATCTTTGTGGAACAAATGCCCATTATGGAGGAGACAGCAACTAGCTTGGCTGAGCTTGTCCATTCGTCCATCCTGCTTCCCAGAGAGTTAACAGTGAAGATTTGTGGCTAAGCATAAAGCTGCTATCACACTTTGTGTATGCAGACTCAGCAAACTGCCTCAAATAGAAATAAATGTCCTTTATCGAGAATTCTGATTATCTTGACATTTACAATTGCTGTAACAATTTGAAAAATAAAATATTTTAAATAGCAAAGGAAGTGGGTTTTTACACTGGCCAGAGAAAGTGAGAAGCAGAAAACAATCTAATTTCCAAAAGTTTTATATATACTTCAGATCTCTTCCACTTGCACATAGTCTTTGGCTGTAAGAATGGATATGATACCAGCAAAGAGGGAGACCAGAGGGCTTGGAATGAGAGGGACAATGTGTTTCACAAGTGTCAAGACTGCATCTAAGGGGGGATGTGCCTACTGACTGCACACACAATCAATCCCTTGGGCTGTTCACACATCAAGTTTAAATGAAATGTGTGTCTGCATGTAGACCTGCTCCCCACGTTTCCTGGCAGTGGCCCACTGGGTGCAAATTCTGTGTGGAGGAATGAAGGATGAACAAATGCAGCGAGAATTACACCCCCATCAAAAGTCTGTCATTTAAGAAAATAGAAAATATACAATCAAAAGCACACACAGAAAAGGTTTTCTGATACAATGCCAGCCATTTATCAGGTAAAAGCCACAAAAGTGTAGATGGAAAATTCCATCTGGTATTCCAATGTTATGACTGCTGCATCTTAAAAAGCAATCAGTCTATTTTTGTACTTCTGTTCATCTAAGATTTTTTTATTTGTTTTGGCATTGTATCTACATTTTCTATGAATTATCAGTGAATTTTGGAAAGGGTTTCTAGGACCTTCAGTGCAACAAATGTGTTTGGAAATACTTATATTTCTTAGACTATTAAAATGCAGTTGTAAGCAGCAGCTATGCTATCACTGCCATGTCATTTTAGATAATTATCTCTCTTCTATAAATAATAGCTAGTGCAGACCCACTGACCCTTCTCCCTTCTGGACTAATTCTCTTTTCACCTCTCTTACTGCTTCAGTAACCAAATTGAAATAATTAAAAGCTACACCAGTTTTAGAGGCAGTGTAAGACCAGAAATGAATCCATTCCTATTGACTTTAGAGAAAATGGGACATCAGTATGCACGATGTTGGCTCCAGGAACATAAGATTAAAAGGACTTTGCATTTCTGCTTTCATATTTATTTATTTTTCACCCAAAATTCATAAGTAAAATCAACTGCATAAAGAAAAAATACATTACTAAAAATGGAAGACATTTTCATGTGGGTTTTATGTTTTCTAAATTAATTCCCTTGGAAATTAAATACAAAATTGAAACAGAAATTATATATTTATTGCTCACAAAAATATATCATGATCAAGATGTCGAAAGTTGGACTACTTAGAGAAATTTACTTCTTTGGTTTTTTCACATGAAGTTGCATTATGGGAACTAATGGATCTTTTCTGGAATCAAGGACATTTGTCTCTGTTCCCAAATGCAGAAGAATGGAAATATAGTATTCTATCATTATGCTATGCTTGGTCCAAGTCCATTCAATTTTTTTCCCCATGTTTTGGAAACATACAGACATGAAAACCAATGTCTGCCTGGCCCAGCAGGAGACAGTAAAATGCTTCGTGAACACCAGATGGGATTTTAACAGTGTTTGTAAAACATAAAACGCTTGAAGCATTCTCTGCAAACCAAAAAACTGAGCATGTTTCATCTCATTATAAGTCTTTTTTTCACCTAATGGATTTCTTAATATTTTTATAAGACCCTGTAAGACTAAGAGATCTCTGATGTCTAAAAGAGACCCAAAAATCAATTACTTTGGAAACTAATATTGATACAGGTACTTACGTGATGTCATCAGTGTAAATACTATGTAATCTTTATAATGGGAATGCATGGTCTCAATGCTGGAAAAAGAAAACAAACTATATTTTTTTTCATTCTTCCATTAAATAACAAAGGCGTTTGTGGGTTTCAAGATACTGTATTATGTTTATGTTTCTAACCATCAGATAACATTTTAAAAGTATAAAAGTAGACTGCCTATCCATCATCACATCGGAAGAAATAATAATGAGCTCCTACTCCTCCAGGATTAGGAATGCTGCTGAATGGAAAATTTAAGAAAGCTGCTTTTACCACAAGATACAAAATGATTTAAACTGGAATTGTCTGGGGGAGATGAGCCAAAGGCACTGAATTTCTTATTAAAAAAGGAAAACAGTTCAAAAGTATTGAGAATAGTTATTTAGACTATTTTCTAACTAATTTTCTATTAGTTCAGTTTTCCTTTCAAAGCTATCCTCTTAAAATGTAAGGCAGCAATAGCTGAAATAATATGCTTTAAAATGGAATTATTTATTTAGAAACAAAAAGAACAACTCATGTCAAAATAACAGTTAAGTTCACAACCATTCTGAAATTTCAGCATAGTGCCCTAATAATGGATGAATGGAACTATCAAAATCTTGAAAGTCTTCCTAGAATGGAAAATCATTTTAAGCTATATGAAACAATTAAGTTAATTTTCATATAATATAATATAATATAATATAATATAATATAATATAATTCTCTAAAAAGAGAGACTACTTTTTCTCTTAAATCCAAACATAATCAGAATTAACTGAATAGTTGAAAGCATACTGTACAGAAGTATGTTTATTTCTCTTGCTAAACATTTTTGCTTATAGGGTACCTGCTCTTGGCCAACCAAAGGATATGCAGCTCTTGTATAATCTGACAATTTGCTGCCTCCATCAGAGAAAGCAGTTATTCCAAGCCTAGATCTGTTGCTAGCATTAATCTGTGTGTGCTCTCCTGATCAAGGAGACCTGGTCTCCCCAGCTTGGTAAACTGCAAAGTCAGGATTTATGGCTCCCCTTGGATGCAATCTCTTGCAACCCCAGCAGGACAGCAATCTGGGTTTAACCAAAGGACTCAGCTGTTGTCATGCGCTGAAGATGGAGCCGCTGCACTCCCAGGGGAATGACTGCCAGTGACTCCAGAGAGCCTGGAACACCTCTTTCTCACCTCCTGGCTGTGAGTAAACAGGACAGTAGCAGTGGCATTACTCTAGAAGTCAAGAGGTCAGGGTGCAACCACTAAGTGTAAATGGAAGGGTGGAATGAGGCAGGAATTCCAAAGTTCTGCAGAACTCAGATGGGGTAAACTCCTATCCACCCTAGGGAACACTTCTGCATGTGCCCAGTGGTAACTTCAAGGGCAATCATGGTCACACTGAGGAAGTATTAAGCAGCACAAGATGTAACAGTGATAATGGTGGGAAATTGCTTTTTTTGGCTGCTTCTTCAGGAACTAGACATCTCATTTAATGCAGTTTCAGCAACCTTCAGCTTAGGAAACTAAGTGGTGGTAATGCAAAACAACTTAGCTTAGAAAGATTTAATTCCAGAGATGCCTGTTGCCATCTGAAGGTACTTAGGAGAGTGTGGCAGTCTAGATATTTTTGCATCAGGTTTAGCAGATGCAAATTCCTCTCAGTTGCAATTTATATTTATCATATAATTTTAAAGAGGTGTCAAAGGAATTGTGGCCCCCTAGAATATGCCCCTTTTAGTTGTGACTCTTGGATGACTTTATGCATAAAAGGGCAGGGTGCTGAATGAAGTAAAGCCACAAATGAGTTATGTATGGTCATCTTTAAACGAGAAGAGTATTTAGTGCCTTTAAGTTTCCCTAGCCCTTTGCGCTGCAGGCCAGATTTTCATAAGGTGAAGTTTGATAGCCATATATTTTATAAGCCTAACTTCTGCATCAGAAAATACCACAATTGCATCCTACAACAGTTTTATTTTGAGAAAACACATGGGTATTCATGGGACTAAAGGACCAGTGAGGTCTTACTGAATTCAGTATGAACCTTTCCACCAGCTTCAATGGGATTGATGTCAACAGTAAAATAATATTTTTATTAAGAAATGAAAGATTTCTGTAGACAGTTGCTTAAAACAAACAACAAAAGGAGGTAGTCAGATATGTCATGATGTCTGGCTTGCTTTGTGAAAATCCTACACTGAAGGTCATCCAAGAATGATTTCAGGAGAGGCAGTGCGGGCATAACATTTTTGTTATGTTTTTTGTAGAGTTGGTTGTTCTATTAATTTCATAGCAGATGTGGCTATAGCAACTGAAATGTTATGAATAATTAATTGATTATTTTCATTCTCTTTTCCTGTGGTGCATTATTGTACTTTCTGAGGGTTTCATGTGAAGTGCAGTTTGTGCATTTTGGCTAAATATTTTTAAACCAGTAACACTATCAGGATAAAGAAAAGCCAAAATAAATTCTACTTATGAAAATTTTATTTTGGTTAAGTAATGTATATATATGTACACATGCTACACATTTGGCTGCATCCATTTACAGAAAAAATCTGCCTTCATAGAAATTTATGTGCTGAAACAAGGGACAAGCTTTAAAAGCTGGAACCCTTCAATAGAGATCTTTTTATAACAATCCTATAATTTGAGTTACTCAGTTCCACATGTGGCACCTCCTTGACAACTACAGCAGTTGTGAGTCTACAGTCGGAGAATTGGTATTACAGCATATATTCCTTAGTGATAAAGATCTAAACAGCCAATGTCCTGAAAGAATTTACAGGATAAAACATCTCTCACTATGCAGTTCTTTACTAAAATACTCCCTGTAAAACTGATCTTTGAGTGTTTCAATTTCACAAAGACCTCATCGATTTTGTATCAATTTTATTCAGTTTACAAGTTAAAATATATTTGTGCTTCCTTTTGTAAATGGCACCCCTCCAAACTAGGCCTGAAATGTAAAAGTCAAAATAGATTTTCTCAAGTTTATACTCATCAGTATCACCAGTAGAAGACACTTCACAGCTGAAGCTCCATTAGAAATGCTATTGTGCAAGACTGAAAATAAATCAAATCCCTCTCACTAAATTCATTGATTCTTCAGAAAAAAAAGCAGCTAAAAGATACTGGCAAGGGCTGTGCTACCTTTGGAACAGCTGCAAACACCGCTGCTCACACATGGCTGTAGAAGGATCTGCTGCAGGCTGCTTACTAGGGCCTGCCTGGTGGTGCCTCAGCTTGTATTCTGCCCTGCTCTGGCTTGCTTTCAGTGTCATTTCAGGGTTCCTTAATCAGTGCTTTCATGCCTTCACAAACCCTGAAGAAACCCATAACTATAGAGCATGAGTGTTGTGACCCTCTGGCTTGCATGAGAATGACCCTCTAGGGTCACACTCATCCTTAATGCCACCACAGCAAGTTGGCAAAGCTCAGCAGATAATAAAAGGCAAAGAATCAGAGGAAAAATCAATCATTTTTAGTGCACAATTACTGTGAATTTGAGTTTATTCACAGTAATTTTCCTCAGAATTGCTTACATGCAGAGAATTAGGCTCTGAATTTCAGTGGGAAATGGGAAGCTGTATCTCCCTTTGGCTCCTTTGAAAGTGGCTCTCTGTACATTAGTTTTGATGCAGCAAAAAAAGGTCAGCTCGAAAGAACTTTTTTTTTCCAATTTCTTTTTGGCCATAGAACGGAACTGTCGATTACTTTTGCTGTGTTTGTATGTGTCCAGATGCTGCTTTTCAAGTAACACATCCTACTCAAGCTCCACATTATGACTCCATCCATGCCTAGAGCCTTCAACTGCACTAAATTCTCATTCCTGCCTTTCCTTTCTCATCCAAAAGAGAGTATGAGGCTGCATGAGTCCTGAACTACATCACTTTTAATGAAAACCCAAACGCTAACTGCCCTTCCTGCATTTAAAAATTTACATCTGGAAACAATAATAAAGTAACTTTGCCTGTAAGTAACTCTATCCATGCTACTTACAACTTAAAGAACATTTTATTTGTATTTCTATTTAAATAATTTGAATAAGGTATCTCTGAGATGCTGGCTGGTTCTCCTTGTCTTGGCTGAAGGATGCAGTGCACCCTTTCACATCCAAATGTGGTCTTTCTGTCTCTTCTGAAAGAAGTTACTAAGGAAAGCCAGTGGTGTTGGTTCACCTACCTTCTTCCCTAAAACCTATTATTCATAATTTGGAACACCTACTTGATGACTGCAAAGGCACAAGCTACTGGCTGGGATTCAGCACATTTCAGCAAACATTATCCCATGTTATTATTACAGCAGACAAACATAATGTGCAAAAGAAATTATTTCAAAAGAATTTATGATTGCAAAGCAGATACACCTAATATAAAATTAAGCTAGAAAAAACCTTAAATTTCACAGAATGTATACTGTATTTTAATGAACAGTGCATACTTCTCACAGGATCTTTTCAGGCAGCGTATGGAATACTTTTGCATTTTTTGATAGGATCAAATATGCTAAAACACAGATAGAACTGAGAGTAGGATAATCATATTCATATTTTTACAATACGTCTTGAAAACCCATGTCAACAGACTATTGTGTTCTCCAGTACATCAAAAACGTGCTAGAAAATAAAAAGCCAAATAAACCTAATGGTTAAAGCTGTGCTCCTTTTATTGCTTCAGAAAACAATGTCTTTGATTCTTCAAGTGCATCTCTACTCTGCAGAAAGATTTAATGCAGCCACTTGGCAATTTGCACAACTTGTAGATGTGGTGCTTAGGGACATGGTTTAGTGGGACTGGGCAGTGTTATGTTAATGGTCAGACTCAATGGTTTTGAGAGTGTTTTGAAATCTTAGTCGTTCTGCAATTCTATGGCATGAGCTAGCTCAGCTTTGCATTTGTCCTGAAAGATTTATCTGCTTAAAGGCAGCTCAGGTATTTCAATATAGAAATAGAGAGGCATGTAAACACCCCTATTCTGTGTCGTAACATGGCTCTTGTGAGTCAAAATTTCCACTGATTTAAACTAAAATTAGCATAATGGAGTATGGACTGAAAGATTGGCACCTACAATTATGGAGTTAAGACAACTATGAAAGGAAATTATTCCCTGAACTTATATTTGTCTCAATGTGAGCTCTACCATTCATAACTATATCCCACCTCAATTATTAGATTTTTTTTTTCCTTTGGTGACAGAAAACCCAAACCTTGAAACCTCACCCTTCAAATTCCAGCAATTTCCATGGTGTGTCTCAAAGCCAATATAATGGCAGAGAAGTACCTGAAGTGAGAGTGTTCTCAAAGCAATTTTGTTCCTCCATTCATTGCCTGCATAGAGCTTAGAGAGGTAAATGGTACCTTAAGAGTCTGAATGTAAGGGAATTGTGCACACCTATCTACGAAATGCTGTTTATATGTGAAGCTTCTAAGGTAACCATATAAGAGCAGTGAGTTCTAAAAATCTCCAGTTTATTAAATCCATATATATATTTAAAAAAATATGCAGACTAACTATACCTATTCTGTTGTCTTGGCAACATCTGGGTGACTGCTGAAATACTGAAGACGGAGGTGGTTCATAAATCTGAAGGAGTATTGTCTGGTTTCTGTGTACTATCTACTGCTATCATGCCAATTTAAGTATCAAAAGGATAAAAAAGTTACAGATGTGTTGCTAAAATTATTCTTAGTGCATTTACATTATACTACAAAATCAATCTAAGAACTCTTGTGGCAGGTGTTACAACAGCATCTGGAAATGGCAATACCAGCTGCACACCTTTCTTCACTCTTCTGATAGGCTCCATTAGGGGCCAGTACCATTAATCCTGTGGATTACATTTTAGGTTCAGCATTTTCAGCAAGTATCCTGGAACAAAGCAATATATAAAACATACACTGACTTCAAAGCCAGTTTTACAAATGACATTTGCAATGCCAGTTCCTCCAGTAAATAGAGAGGCAACTTGCAAAAATAATCTCATGAGCTTTCTCCCAAGTTACCTCTGTAGCTTCTGATTGTGATTTTTTTTCTATTTTCTGAAAAACTGTCTAGTAAATCAAGGGTATTGTGACCAGGTTATCTGAGGCTACAGTGTTCTCATCAGGACTATCATCATAGAACCATGAGGATGTTTTTTAACCTTCCTCCTCATATCTGCTTACTTTGTAGCTGGGTTGATCACTACTAATATGTGACAGATTTAGCCACCCTGTTTCTTAAAAAGTTCAGAGGATTCCTTCAGAATTGACCCTTGTAGACTGGGCCTTAGTAACTCCCAAAAAACCCCATCTTGAAATAGATCTCATAATAATTCTGGCATCATGTTTGTAAGGAAGCTTTCCAGAAAGTTAGTAGAAAAAGCATATCCTTTCTTTAACAACTACCCTTAATGGAAATTACAGCACAGGCCCAAACACACCTTTAACCTGATATAATCATGGCAGAACGACGGGAATCTGTTGTGTCAAGACGATCTCACTGCTTTTTCACATATAATTTGAACTCATTGGGTGAAAAAAAAAACTCCATATCCATCAATGGCCTAAAGAAATGAGAAAATCACACTGGAGTGAGGAGTGAGAGAAGGGAAGGAAACATTCACAAAGTTTAAGCTTAGCCTTCAAAGGCCAGACTTTCAAACTAATTCTGTGGACTCGATATTTTCTGAGCTTGAGAAGAGCTAGCTCTTCTCAAGGGGAACTTTTCAACAGTTTTTCTTTTTCCTGAAACAACCTTGTGTAAACAATATTCCTTTCCCATAACAACAGGTGTTGTTTACTATTTCTATTACTTAGCCAGTATGAGAGGTGTCAGTCCTAGGGACCTATGGACTGTCTTCTCAGTGCAACATGTTATAAAAGGGCTGAATGAATTATAAATAAAGCTTCTGATTTCTACTGCCTTCTGACTGGAGTTAAGGATCTTTATTTCGTGTCCTATTGTGACATAATTCCATTGTTTATAGAAGGAGGTAAGCTGTACTGGAGGGAAATATCAAGAATACCTAGATAATGGCTTCTACTCTGTACCATCTTCTTGCTTTTGTTGTATTCTATGTTGTCCTGCTTTCCTCTGACACTGGAAACTTCTCTTTCAAACAAATTACATGCTTCTGTTCACTATTTTGGGGAAGTAAGGAGAGTTCACATTCATCTGCTCTCTCTTCCATGCAGTGAACAGTTGTGTCAAGCAGCTCTTTGATAACTGTTGTTCCCAATGAAGGGTTTTAAAACCATTCCCTGTCATCTAGACTGTGATGCCTTTGCTCAGTGTAGAGGCATGTCAGAGACCACTATCTGACTTCTCTGTCAAAGAGATGATGTGCAAGATTGCTTTTGAAATGAGCTGTGTGTGGTTTTCCACAGCTTTATTAGTAGATGGTAGTTAGTACCGGGGACATGCAGCCGTTTTCCTTAATGCCCAGGGAGGTGCCCAATCTGCAGCCTTGTCCTCTGCACCTGTATCACATCTCTCCTCCAGCAAAGGCCTGCTGTTACGTAAAGGTCAAAGTGCAGAAAGGGCACCCAGGCTTCTCTCTTTACACAAGCTGAATACCGTTTTATACCCTGGAATCTAAAAGGCCTTTCAAGATGAACATGGGATTAAAGGCTATATTATACAAACTCTTTTTCAAAAGTTTAATCTTTCTCTCATGTATAGAACAGAAACACAGAGCAATATATGCTGGAAGGACTTAGAGGTTACATTGTTTAATCTCCAGGTCAAGGATCAACTTTGGATTAGGTGTCTCTTGGTTTATTCAGTTGAGATCTAAAAAAAATCAGCGGATCTTGAGATAAATTTTGCCCAGAATTCGGGGGTGGCTAAAAAGAAGTGAGAGAGGGAGAATATTAGATTACAGTTGAGTTTTACAAAAGAAATAGGATTAGTTAATCTGCACCCTCACTTCTCCACTTCTCACTCCTCTCTTTTAGTACCTGATATTACAGAAAGTAAAAACTTGTTTCTGTCTAGTGTTTTCTTTTCTGGTCTATCTTATGCTCTTTCACCATAAAACTACTCTTACTTCAGAGTGCCTGACCATTTAAAATGCAATTTTTATACTTCTGATGCATTTTGAAGATTATATAATCTATATAATCTAATCTATTTTAACAGACACTTGATTATATTTTTCCCCCGAAGTGTAATTGCTTGAAATAAACTGGAAGTCGTGTCTTCTCAATTGTACCGCCCGGAACGCCCGGAGGCGGAGGGCTCAGAGCCCGGGCAGCAGCCAGGAGAGGGAGCTCATGCTTTTGGCTTGGTCTTCTCCCACTGACGGCGGGAGCAGCGTGAAAAGGCAACATCAAGAGTACAGATTCTGTACAGATAAACTCAAGTTTTGATAAGAGCCAAATTACTTTTTAATTCAAGCAGAAGTAGCTATCTCTTGGGGGTGTGGGCTTTTGGCAAAACAATAAATAAAATCCACACCTTTCAGTAATAAGCAGTTTTAAAAAATTAATTGGTATGAATACACAAATATATGGGAAACCATTCAACTTCTTCACGGATAAGTTTGTGGATATGGTTGGAATCTATTAATTAATTAGGCCTTGGCCTCACATGGCTTTTCATCTGTCACTTTTTTTCCAAAAGCCAAACAAATTACTGCTTCATTTTCCTCAGTTCAACCACAGCTTTAGACTCCGGCGATGCAAGCAAATCTGTGCATTTATTTTGTCCATATGAGGATTCCCAAAGAAGTATACAATGTGCAAGAAATAGATTTATAATATATACCTGTGACTCTCCCAAAAACTAGTTCATCCTTTTAATGTGTTACTGAAATCTAATTGCTTGTGTTGTTTCATTTTAAGTTGTTGTTTTAGTTGGGTTTTTTTCAAATACCTCTTCTGCAACACAGTCTTTGTGTGAAAGCAACAATAAACATACTTTTCATGTATTATGGGTATGCTTTTAAGGAGATTTCTCTGAACAGTTGTTTCAATTCACTTAAACACAATTCTTACTAACTTACTAGGCTTTACTCTGGCAAGGTGCTGAGACAGAAATAGAAAGAACTGCTTTGCACGCCAAATGTTATGGCACTACCACAAAAGCCTCTTTAATGTAGACAGACTGCAGTAAATAGTAACTTGTATTTGAGAAACATCTACGTACCTGCTATAACATTTTCTTTGTATCTGTCAATTCAAAGCAGCTGTAAAGAGGAAATAACTCAGTCTCACCACATTACTCCAAACTTCTACACATCAAAATAATTTTATGATGAAATTAAATTAAAGTTAAATTTAATGCTGTCCCTTAGATACATACTATCAAAAAATATAAGTTAGGAGTTCTTCCTGCATAGAAGAAGCTTCTCCTTAAAAATGCTGTGGGAAAAACTTTGCTGATATACTGCTGGACAACTGTAAAACATGAGGAAATTCTAAACATTAATGCTCCAAAATAAAATATACTGTAAATAATCTAATTCAATCGGTGCAGTAAATCTGAATTTCAGATTTCAAAATATCTTTACTTAGACTAACTTTTGAAACTCTTTTTAAGTTGTTCTCAATTTGTAATTAAATTGGTCAATGTTAGAAAGCAAAAACTGCTTGTGTCAAAATCAGCAGTTAGATTTTAAAAGTGTAAATAAATATAAATACCATGTTCTGAAGATTTCTGAGCACAAATGAGCATTAAAGAGTGGTGTCTGATTTGACACCTGTATTCACCTATAAATTCACCAGTAAATAATATGCTTCTGCCCTAAATAAAATTTAATACAATGTTAATATAGATACATGTTATAATGCATAATCAGACAATTTATCCTTGACCTCTGACACTGTATAGAAGGGGAAAATTTTGCTCTTTGTTACAAATGGGTCAAGCTGTAAGCTTTTGAGGGAATGGAAGTTTGAGGCAAAATAATAGGACAGTTGAATTCTGTTTCATCAACACAACATCCCCTCTGCAGTCTTCCTCTTCTTCCAAATCATTTCAATTGTGAAAAGTGTCCATGTCCAAATAATCCCTAAGATAATTAGCCAACAGACCTGACATTTGTTACTTTTTCTGTAATAAGATTTACTAAAATTCTGGATGAGGAGTACTAGTAGTAGTTGTTGTTGTTGCTGTTGTTGTTATCATTATCATCATTAAGTGCATTAAGTGTGTGTTTGTTTTACAGATGATGTGTTTCCTGAAAAGGAAAACTTACAATGGAAATGAAAGTGAAAACACACAAATACATTGCTTTTGACTTCATGCATTCTAAATCCATTCCAAGGGGCCAAAATAAAAAGGATTTATTTTTCAATACCACGCATTGCTCTCTTCTTTTTTTAATTTTGTTTCTCTTCTAAAATTTTTAATTCCATCTGTCTTTACCATAGTTCACAGAAATATTTCAGAGAAAAATTAAACTTTACCAACTGCTCCTTTCTATACCACTGCTGCTCCTGCCAGATTCCAAGTGGCATTGGACCAGAATGGTAAGTACTGATTTACTTTCAATCTTCTCTTTCACCAGTCTCAGTGGCTCATACATTGAGCCAAATGCAGATAAAAAAAGTGTGCATAAACAAAACATACTAAACATGAGCTTTTCATAATAGTCCTTGTTTGCCAGTGTTTCCTGTATGTAACTTCTCAAGGTTCTGATCTATTGCAGCAGAACACTAATTGTAATCAATGCCAGGATACGTTTGCATAGTGATTTAACTATCCACAAATACACAAAATCATTAATGTAGGTGCTTTGAATCACTTTCTGGAGGAGTCTATTACACTTAATCAGCTTCAGAAAGATGCCTGGGAGATAAAACGTGGGTGGTATAAACATTTTCTCCTGATATCCCACTGTCTCCATTAATTGCTAAAGAAATGTAGGCAAACCCTCAGAGGCCCAAGTTGTTAACAAAAATAAGTACACTGGCTTCTGTGGTCCAGGTCCATATAAATTTGGACTTTTTTCAGGTAGCCTTTTAAAACAAGCCTCCTGCAGCAACTAGGCATTTGGAAATTCCAGTTCTCACAACAGCAATTGGAGAGATATCCAAACCATCCAGCATGGGAAACCATAATAGCCTTGAAGAGCCTCTAAGGTTCCCTGGGAGATCTCAATGGACAGAGAAAAGGGTTTTCCCAGCTTGAAGCCAGAAGCCAGCAACTGCCTTGAGCGGGTACCTCTTTGTCTTCAATGATGACAGATGAAGCTAAATGAAGCCACATCCTGCTCTCAGTTTCATTAAGATGTTAGCATCATGCATCTGTGCTGGTGCTCTGAGATGGGATTTGTAAATATAAAACTCTCTCAAATTAGTAGCTTGCTTCAAAGACAAACACATCCCAAAACAAATATTCCTTCCCTTCAACTCAGCTTCCAATCTTGCCAAGGAACAGAAGAGCAATGCAATTCAATACAATGGATTATAACATTTATGTTGATGTTATAAACATTCATGCTTATATCATGTAAGGCCCTGACTCTGACAATTAATCCAGAAATACATCTCTACATCTTTCAAAAAAGTTTAGCACAAATACATATCAATTCACAGAGCATTAACACTGTTGGGTTAGTGTTTGTAGAAGAGCATAGAAACTTGACAGTTGTGGACTTCAGCTGACTGAATTTATTGCAAGTATCAAGCCTTCTTGCCTCTTTCTCTTGCAAGTTTTTTGTGGGCCACCTTCCCTCCTCTTGTCTGTAAAGACCTCCTGTCATTCTTCTGCTCTAAAACTCCAATTTGCTCTGTCTCTATTCTCTTTTTTCCAAATACAAGGGCTCATCCAACTCATTCTTATCTTCCTATAAACATCTGTGCTTCGATCATTCTTCCTTCCTTTGCTTCATGCCCCCGGCACAAGGCTCCTTCTCTCTTCAGCTCCTTGGCAGATGTAAAGATCCCACTTTTCCTTTCTGATGGCTGATCTATCCAAATTCTTGGCCACTTCCCTCCCTCCACCTACAGTAAGGGCTTTGTGTGATTGCCAACCATGCAGAAGAAACAGAACTTTTTGTACATTCATGTATTCTGGCAGGCACCAGTGGAGGGTTTGTGCATGTGTTGAAGGTCACAGATATATATTTTGCTCCTTCCCTCCCTTTGTGTCATTTTGCACTACTGCAGATGGGACTGGATCAACTTCAGAGACTCAACAGATAATGTATCTTGACAGTTTATCACCATGGTACAATGTGTGGATGAAGCACGTGGGCCACAGAAACAAGGACACTTCAACAATTATTCTGATTAACTATAAAGTTTTGGGAATTAATTTTGCACAGGGCACTATGCAAACAGTTTTCAAAAACTTCTTGAAAAATTGAGTCCCAGAAGGCATTTCCCATCTGATTCATTCCAAAGTTCCAGTCAATGATAGAAAAAGCTCTGTTGTCAAGAGGACAGAGATGTTTGAAATCTTTTGGTCTTACTCACCAACAAAAAAACTTGACCTCTCTCTGCAAAGAAATTTGATTTTTCTGTGTTTACACCTTAGATGACAAATACACAGAGAGAGAAATAAAAATACAGGTTTCTCCCTCCTTCTGGAGAGGAATTGACAGGAAAACAGGGTATTCCACCACATCTAAAATTCTGATAATTTGTCACAATTAGGTGATTCTTTCTTACTCACATTTCTTCCATTTTGCATGGCAGCTGATCCCAGAATGACTAAAAGTATTACAATCACCACAAAAAAGAAAAAGAAGTACAAAAAATATTATTGTGACCTCCTCTAAACAACTACAAAATAATGTAATCACTCATTATACGGTATCATGCATATGCACTTCAAAACCACAGGAACCCCAGGGTGTTTGCCACACAGACACAGTGGGAGAAGGAGGAAAGAATTGGGCAGAATTTCTATAGGTGCTACTAAATTAAAAAATTACTCAATTCATGTACATGTACTCTTGTCTTTTACCCAGAGCACAATGCAGATTTACACAGCACATGCAGGACACAGAAATGCACCATGCCCCTCCACATGCACACATATTCAAAGGTTTGACATTTTACAAGCATTTAAGGAAAACAAAAACAATCCTGCAACCCTCTGTGAACTGGAGTTAACTTCCTCACAGAAGTGGAGGTATTGACTCCCATGGGAGTGATGAACTTTTGTCGCATTAAGGGAGCAATATTTTGAAGACCTCCCTCAAAGTCCCACTGACAAACACCACAGAATGCAGAGCCCTCTGAACTTAACTACAATGCTAAAATGCACAGTAGTGCATTTCCTAATGTTTGGTTCTCACACCTGCTATTATAAGGAACAGTAGTTGATTATAAGTATTTAACAGGTAAGTAATTATAAGTAGTTAACACGTAGTTATTGATTACTTTTGTGGGGTGAGAAAGTAGAGACCCAAGACTATGCAATTCAGGAAACTGTGATTGTCTGGGGCTACAAGTGACACAAACTTCAAATGGGCAGTTAGATATTTCTTGAGAAAATAAGATTTAATGAGCCAAAAAGGGAGCTCTTGTTTGTTTTCAAAGATCAGTTGTTCTGATAAAAATCTTGTTCCTCATTTAATGCCTACCATTCTTCATACATCTTTAGACATAGCTTGCATGTTCTCTTTCTTCTTCTGGCTTTACCTAAGACATGCAAGGATAAAGTAACAGACCAGTAGGTGTTAAGAGTTTAAAACCTTCATTTAAAGTAAAGTTTAAAGCACAAAGTTTCTGCGTTGCTGAAATATTTAATGCTTTTGCAGCCTGGCTGTGACTCCCTGAATGATGTCACATCCACCCCAACTCAAAATAATAGGAGGTTCTCTTTATATACACCTTATTTTAACATTTTCACCTTAACACATGGATTTTATTTGCTAAACAGAGAATTACTCTAACAATCAGCTTTAATTTCCTTAAAAAAAAAAAAGTAAATCTGCAGTCTACATTTTTACATTTTTCCCTTGCTTCTTTCCCTAAGAAACCATTTTCTAACTATTAAAATGTGCCTGGGTAATCCTGATTTTTTGCACTAAGTTGTGAACTTTACTATCAGATATTTTCAGATTAAAAATAGCACTCATGCCAGCATTGGTTCAAATTTTTTATATTATACGTACAAGCCAACTATTATCCTACGAATAGTAACAGTAATAATATTTTTTCTAGTTTTGTCCCTTCTTCCCATTAGAAACTTGACTATTGAAGCATATTTCAGATCATTCGAGTAAATCTTAGCCATCAGATGTTTCACCTCAGTACTACCACCACACTGACTACAGAACTGCTGAGGGAAGCATGCAGCTAGATGGCAGTGTACCAAACTAAAAATCTATATAAAATTGACTATTTCTAATAAGGCATGTCATAGCATGCCTTAAATAGCATGAAAACGTAAAAACCCAAACCCATAATGATAAAATAAAACCATCCATAGTATTATTTTGACTGAAAAGCTGTAGCCAGGTGGTAAATTGAACCAGGAAAATTAAAAACCCTGCATTTCTTTCTGGTTTAAAGAGTGATGTTACCCTAACCACCCTACATTTCAGGTACCAGCTCTTATCATCACTATGTAAAACAGAAATACTGCCATCTGCCTTGGTTTGAAGAACATTGTATGGCTTAATAAAATACTCGTGTTAGTTCAAGGTCCTCCATGAAATGGGACAGATAATGTGATGCAAATGAACAGGAACATACACCAGTAGGTAAATATGGAACCGAGAGAACACAGCACATAAATAGCCTTCTGCTGTATGTATAAAAAGCCTCTATAGTGATAAGTCCCAAAGCATGCACCATTCTCCAAGGCTAGCTGGGATAAAAGGACAAATGAGGTGTCCTGCAAGGAGGAAAGGATGCCTCTGCTCAGATCACTGGGCAATTGCTGTACTGCTCTCCAGCAGAACAGCCTCAGGGCTGTGGGGCTGCACACTTGCCCACTGAACCCTTCCAGTGTAAAAATGTCAACACATTCAATGAAGAATTTCTTAGCCCAATAGCCAGAAAAGAGAATGCCCACCCTGCACAGGATCTTTGTTTTCTCCAGTCTAAACACAGAGTTGTACTTACTGCCTTCTAGGAACCTATCCTTCATCCATAGCAGGAAAGGAAAAAACAAGCTACAGTCAGATACAAACTACTGTGTTCTCTGTTGCTGTGCTTTTTACTTTGGCTCAGTATTCAACTTGCCTTAATATTTAAACTAGCTTCTACCTTTGCTAGTGCAAGATCTTCTGCTTTAAATTCCATTTGGGCATCTGTCATGCTGTAAGTAATGACGTTAACTATATATATACACTTAATAGATATATAAAATATTTATCTGCTGTGCATTCTTAACATATGAATTGTTACACTTTTTGTGTGCTAAGAATATATAACCCAATATATAAATTTTTTTACTTGTAGGTAATATTTCATAAAGATATCTTTTATACTGGTAAACCTTAGGCTTGAGCATCATCACATCTTGTATTATATTCAAAAGATATGAGGTTTTGCCTGAGTATCAAGAAGACAGATTCAAGACAACATTCTGCTGAGATCCCTGAGGGATTTTGTTTACTGCCTTGATGAAAGCCGAAGACCGTTGATGGCTGTACCATGGATGCCACTTCAAGTGACTGGGACATTATGGTGACATGTTAGAATCTGCAGGAAATCTTCCAATCCCAATGGCCTTTTGTAACAGTAACAGCACCTCCCAGAGACATCACCAAACAGACTCTTGCTTTTCTTTTTCCCTTTATGGAGAACCAGAGGCCTGTGAGAAACATGAAAAGGAAAAAACTGTATAGCCTAGTTTAAATGTACAAAGATAGGGATTATCCATATCCATTCCTACGAAGTCCTTCTTTTAATCTTCAAGCTGCTTTACTTCCAAAAAATCTTTAAGTAAAATTATGTAGAAGTACATTAAGTATTTTAAAGAAAGCCACTAGCTCAACCAATGTATTTATGCAAAACGACACACAGTTGCACAGTTGAACCCTTACTACTAATTAATCTATGTCTGTCTAACTTCAGGTATCTTGTGCAAGCTGATAAATCCTTGACAAAAAATGAAGAAACATACTCTTGGCTTTCTAGAACAACAACAAAAAAGGAGTGTATAAAAGCCTCAAGTTACATAAATACTGTTTCACTACACTTAGGAAAAATAAAAACTTATAGACATGGGCAAAAGATAGACAGAACGTTCGGGGAAAGAGGTCTCCTGGACACATATTGTGACATAGAATGAAAAATCCTCTTCCTGGGGAATTTTTCTCTTTGGGAATTTCTCACAAGCACTTCATGCTTTCAACCACTGTTGTTATTATCCTAGGAAAAGGTGATGCTTGGTGAAAAGTTTCACAGCAGCCCCACAGGCCAAAAATTTTGGCCTGTCTAACTAGCCAGACAGTAGATTTCTTTTTTTATTATTTCAAATAAAACACTTGAGTTCCAGCACAAGATCATTCTGCAGCTCAGATTATACCAGATTATGGTCCAGAGGCGAAAACAGGTTTTATAAACTGGGTAGAATATAAAAGCACATATTTTGCTGGCCTTATCATTAGGCTCTCATTTCAGACTTTATTTTAGATTCAGAGAGTATAGCAGAAAACCTTTAACTAATGTTCTCCAACGTGTATTGAATAGCCTGACCAACAATTTAGTTACCAGTCTAAACAGGAATTGGACTGAGTTCTTAAACTTACAGCTAGTCTCAAATCTGGAGTTTGTGCCCAACTTTGTTTGCACTTAAAACTGATTTGGAGAAAAAAGGTTTGTCATCCTCACCTTTGTCACAGACACAGAGCACAAAGGCAAGTTTGTGCAGTATCTGAGGAGAACCTCTGGCAAGAAGCTGGGTGAGGGACATCTCAAGAGCTTTCAATGGCAGCCTCACCGTGAACTCAGTTTCCCTCAGCAGCAAGTCTCCTTTTGAAAATTGTTGCCTGTTGGCAAGCCTGTGATCTAACTGTGTGATGAGGGAAGAAAGTGGATCCCAACATTGACCAGGACCATCGTCTGCAGCTGGGCCCACCAACAAACTAAGTAAGACCTTGGAGGTTAGATCTCCCTACCGGCCCACTAGAGCTGGTAGCCCCATCACCCCCCAGAGCCACTGCTCACCCCATGACCTCAGGACCATAGCCCCACTTCCACAACCTCCTCTTCTCCCACCTTCTAGAAATGTCCACCATGTGCATCCCTATCCTGAAGGGGGATTCCCCCTCAAGAAGAAAGGACTGAGAGGGCACCTCAATAACGTGTATAAATACCCAATGGGCAGAAGCCAGTGCCAAGAAAGGGAAGGCAGGCTTTTCTCAGTGGTGCCAACCNCCTACCGGCCCACTAGAGCTGGTAGCCCCATCACCCCCCAGAGCCACTGCTCACCCCATGACCTCAGGACCATAGCCCCACTTCCACAACCTCCTCTTCTCCCACCTTCTAGAAATGTCCACCATGTGCATCCCTATCCTGAAGGGGGATTCCCCCTCAAGAAGAAAGGACTGAGAGGGCACCTCAATAACGTGTATAAATACCCAATGGGCAGAAGCCAGTGCCAAGAAAGGGAAGGCAGGCTTTTCTCAGTGGTGCCAACCATAGGACACAAGGCAACGGGCACAAGTTGGCCAATGTTCTCGTGCACTCTGCGACTCTTGGGGTGTCTTGTGCAAGGCCAGAATTTGGCCCCGATGATTCTGATGGGTCCCTTCCAACTCAGCTTATTCTACGGTTCTATGATTGTACGATGCACAGGAAGTTCCACCGTACTGTGAGGCAGAAGTTCTTTACTGGGCTGAGCGGGCGATCACTCATCGGAACAGGCTGTGGAGTCTCCCTTACTGGGGGTATCCAGAAGCTGCCTGGATGCAATCCTGTGCCATGTGCTCTGAGGTGGCTGCCTGGGCAGGGTGGCTGGCCCGCTGCGGTCCCCTCCGGCCCGACCCGCTCGGTGAACTGAGATGCCGGCCCGACGCAGCGCCGGCCCGCGGCCCGCTCCGAGGGCGGGTTCCCTCTGCCTC
>VWZU01012519.1:208640-358342 GCA_013397095.1 Sterrhoptilus dennistouni
CGGGAGGCGGCAGCGCTGGGGACCGCAGTGCTGTGTCCAGACACAGGTGCCGGTGCCCAGCTCCGGGCTGGGGCCGCCGCACCCGCCCCCGGGAGGCTCCCCGGGCCCGCAGTGCCCCCGACAGCGCATCCCTGCACGGGCTGCGGGCCTGCGGGCTGCCCTGAGTTACTGCGGGCAGGGACACAGCCGGAGGGAACGGAGAAACTCTGTATTGGCAAAAAACTCACCCAAAACTGAAACTTTCTTTGTTTCCTTATTTTTGGCTCAATGGTCGTCCTTTACCTCTCGTGATTTAGTGTGTTGAAAGTGCTGGTGCTCTAAGTGTTCCTTTGGTGTTCTTCTTACTGATTCCATAGTTTTTTGTGGTTGCATGATCAGTAGGTTGTTAATTTACTGCTTATCCTTCGTACCCGGCATAAAGTGTGTCTGGTTTTGAACGTGTTTGTCCGGTCTCTGTACTTTGACATGCTGTTAACGTGCTCGCTACTATAGTGACTGTGAAGATGCTTTCACGGCATTATGTGTCTGGGCTACTAAAGTAATCACTCTGAGCACACTTCTCTGTTAATGCGATACTTCAAAGGACATAAAACATGTCTTACATCTGAAAAAATAGAATAAAGTAAGCTAGAAATGGATTTCTATGAGAGGTATCAACATGACAACATACACAAGGTGGAAATTAAGTGCAACCAACCAAATCTAAGTGTATATTAGGGGAAAGCCTAATTTAAAGAAAGTAGCATACATTTATAAAGAGGGTTAGCAGCTGAAAGTCTTTTTTAATGTATTATGCATGTAAATACTATTCTGAAATTTTTCATAAGATCAGTTTTAGCTTATTTTATCAGAAACATTTCAAAGTCAAAGCTATTGATAATGTTTTGAAGTAGGAGTCAGAGCAAAACTTTGGCTATGTGTAATAAAGATACAGTGCTTAAGACATACAAAAGTAGCAGGTCAGGATTTTGGGTATACATAAGATACAATGTTTGCTGGTGTTTTGGAAAGCCATAAGCAGAAAGGTAGATAGTGATGGTATAAAGGCATACTTAAGCTGTACATATCCTGTGTTAAGAAGTAGAGATCCTAAATTCCTCACTGCTTGGAGGAATGCTAAAACCAGAAAAACATGAGAGAATCTACTGTTTGACTGTTCTATGAAGAAAAGGGACATACGTGTGGTGATGGCAAAATACCATTGCTGAGGTTCTGCCTCTGGTAATCTGCTTCTTGGGGGGATTGTGATCTAGTCTGCCCTTTTGTTTTTAAATCCTTCTGTCCTTCAGAAGGAATGTTACTCCAGTCAAAAATCCTTTGTTGTTCAGTAACATACACCCTGAAGTGAAAAAATGTTATTCGGGCAGGCAGACTTTTAAATGACCAGGACTGCATGCAGGCAGTATAAAGTATAAAAGACTAGTTCATACACATAGGCAGCTACGCTTACCATTTTCCAAATTTACAAGGCTGCTATCCTTGGATTGATTAATTATTGCCTAATTATGCAGAATTGTAGCTCCTGCCTGCCTTCTGTAAAGAACTGTCAAGTCTCATTCTCTGTAGATGGCTAAGCAATGACAAATTTTAAAACATTCCTGCTTGTTATAGGCATGTTTGCCTCCCTGAGCTTGGTAATGGCCAACCAGCTGCTTCTTGATTATTCTCCTTTGTTTTTTTACTCCAAAACCCCAAAAATGTCTTTTTCTGGTGTGACAATTTTTACCTCAGATCAAAGCGAGAGATTAAAATTGTGTACTCATATTTAATCTCTTTCCAGAAAAAAAAATCTTCTTCAGTCAATTCTGTTCTTGCACCATAGATATATCTGACCAAAACCAGTGTGTAGTATTGCCTTGGATTAAGTTTGAACTTTTAAAGCTTTGGGTTTTTTCCTAAAATTCTGAGCTTTTTATCTTCGCTTAACACTCACATAGGAGAAAAAGGTAACTGTTTTCTTAGTGTACACTGGAGATGGTATGAAAAACTGAAATGCTGAGGCCATTAAAGGTTTATTTTGAGACAAATATCCATAGAGCATGATATATTATCGTGACTGAGTTTTGCATGTACCATCATTTTTTTTACGATGGTGCTCTTGCAGCAGAGCTAAATGTACTCTACAGATGGACCTGCTACAATTTTCTCCATTTTCCTTTATAATCCCAAGCAGCAATTCTTGCCTCCCATCAAAAATATTTTTATTTATGATTATGTGTCTGCTGCCATGAACTGTTAGACTTTTTAAGAGCAGACAAGGAGAATCCATGAGCTTCTTTCCATTCCTTTTTCTTCATTTACTTTTAGGCCAAGTAATCTATTTGGTGTATTCAATGTAACTCCTGTTGACATAAATGAGAATTCCATGTGGTGATGAAGGGCAGCATTGAGTCTCTGTTTCAAATTAAGAACAGGTCACTTTCCTATCAGTTCACAGTGGAAAGAAGAAGCCAGAATCTACAGGTCTTTTGCACATGGGACCCTCATTAATTCTCAAACCAAACTCATGAGTTAGTGAAATATTATTACCATTTGCTGTGATGTGGAAAACTGAAATGGAGAAGGGCTTGCTCAAAGTTAAAGTTTATGACAAAGCAAGCCATTATAGAAATCCTAACTCCATTGTTTAACTTAGGCTTGTCCTACTTTACCTAAATAATTATTTTTTAAAAATTGTGTAAAATCTGTGAACTCCTGTTCAAGAATATTTAGTATAACAAGTAATGAAAACAGATTTTCTTTTCAATCTCATATGATGACAATATAGAAGACAGCACTTACAGATTTTTAGATTTTTTTTGTTTTGGGCCTGGACAATACAAAAAAGTAAATTTACTAAAACAGCCAGGGCTGTCTAACAATTCATATGCTGTGTTTGTGATCAAAACCTGTCAATGATAAGCAGAATGCTTGCAAAATGTTAACATCATAGATTGACAGAGACATGCATGAATACAAATATAAATATTGCAGCATTGCCATTTACATTATAGTTTAATTTAAACGTTTAAATTTAAGTACATTGTAAATATGTGTGCTAACATTTGGTGAGATATGATTTATATAATTTTTAATTTTTCATAGAAATAATCTATTTAGAAAAACTATTTCTCAAAACTTTGATAACATTTTTCTTATTACAATAGAACCTATGAAGAAGAAATCAGTGCGTAATATAAGGTTTCAAGCCCATCAATCTTTAAGTAAATTTTGACCTTTCACTTCATTCATTCCTATACTATTGTATTTGATGATAGCTGTTCCTGTAGAGCACTGTCAAAAAAGATTCTGAAAGTGTTTAAGACCACTAAACATAAAAAATGAAAAGAAAAAAAATCACAATGAACCTGAATAAAAAGATTACTTAATGTTTTGAAGGTAAAGAAGTATGTTCCCAGAAATTAACAATGCTTCTGAAGTAAGAAATATAGTCGTTTATGTGTCAGGAATACCCAAAATCGTTAAGACCAATCCTTTGGGGTAAATTTGCATCCTTTTAGTCATTCTGATCTCACAGTGCAAATTCAGGTCTTGTCTGTATCTTCATCAGAGGAATTTTGGGAATGACCGTGGTTTTTCAAGGAGCTCAAACAGCAGCATATCTTCTTATGAAGAAGTGAGACTTAAAAAGTCTCACACCTTCCAGATCCCTTGACAGGATTTAGCAGTTAGGTAGGTATTTCATGGAATGTCTGTCTTTTTTTAGAAAGTACTTCTTTACATAGCTACAAACTTCATAGACCTTAAATTAACTGATTGTCATGTGGGTAATCTGAATCTTGTCCTGGTTGAGGATGAAGGTGAATCCAGGTTCTGGATTTAGAATTTAGTGCTAAATCTCCCTCTCGAAGAGGAAATACAACATTTCCTCTCTACTCATAGCAGTAGCACATATGCAAAGGTGAAATATACCCACAGATAAATTAGAGGTAAACAAAAACTGAAGAAGTAACAAACTATGTCAAGTATCATGTTTCCCAGTTTTCAAGAGATTTGCTTTAGATTTCAAAATATAGTGTGTTAAGTCAAAGTCAGTTTCTTTGAGAAAAATTTGAATTGAAAATTTTGAAATATCATTCTTCTCACTTGAGAATACAGTGTTAAAAATAACTACACTGCTTCCTAAAGAGCCTTTTGCTGCTCAGAAAGGAAAAAAAGGCTCTCACACATCCCCTCTCTCCTTAAGCATTTTCTCTGTGGAAACAGCACGTAAGTTGACAGGGAAAAGGAAGCTGTCTTTAAACTGGGAGAATATAAGGCGCTACAGAGGGAAGGCACCTTCACTTTGGTTGGTATCTCAAGTGCACAGGACAGGACGATTGGCCGGGCAGAGGGAGCCTGACTCCAGCTGAGAACGCGTGCACCGGGCTGACCTTCCCAGTCAGCATGCCAGCGGAGATTAGACTTCCCTCAAGTGCTCCCTTGTTAACCCAGTCTTTTCTGCAATGTCATTTGTCTTTCAAATGCTTCAAATTGCTACCAATCTTTCAGTAGTCCAGATCACTTTCTTTTATTCTGTTTGTTGGCTGAGATTATATTTCATCTGCATGCACTGCTTTCTTAATTCTCTGTTGGCTATTTAAATGGTCATGCTTAATACAATTAATGGTGTTTTCCCTGACTTCCTTACTTGAACTATCCAGCAGATCTGATTCCTTTCCCATTAAAGTCATGGTAAATAAGGTGTGGTTCCTTTGGCTCTAAGTAAACTAATTGAAGGCAGAACATGATGTGGTGTTTTTGACATACCAGAACAGCTTTAGACTTCAGTTAGAAGAAAATACCCTAACATCTTTAAAAAAAATAAGATGTGATCAAAGCATGCTTACTCCTCAGAGATTTAGCAATTCATGTGGCAAATCCTCATGCTATATGCTCTGTTTGCTGTGAAAACCTGAGGACCTCCTGTACAATTTTACTGATCAGATGTGAGAATTTATCAGCTGGAGAACCACAAAAGAAATAAATGTGTCTGGGGAGATAATGAACTGTTTCAACTATACAGTGTGGTAACTCATGGTACCCCTGACTTAGTCCTAGTGCTTTTTTTTCCTGAGAGTCTCCAGAGGCAATATCTGGTAATTTTTTAATTAGAGACTTTAGAATGAGTATTAAAGAAGCAGCAGCACCCAAATAGAAATACTGTCCTGGAATGTCTTTGCCATGTAGGTGAAAAAGACCCTCAACTAGCTCGTATTATACTAAGCACCAGCAATCCCTGGATCTCTTAGCAGTAATGAAATGGAATTGCAATGCCAGTTCCCAGGAACTGGTGCAGTTTCATCCGGCTTCGCTGGGACAGTACATTCTGTATCACCTCCCGGTTTTATTCTTCTCCTGTGTTTTACTAATTTTTAGCTATGACTTTTGGATTTTAGGGGCTGAGCATAGCACTGAGGTTATTCCCTGAAAGGACAAGTTATATTTTCATGTCTAGGCATTGCTGCAAAAAATAATTCATCTGAAGTGTAGTGTTATCCAGCAATGATAATTATAATAATCAGCCACTCCCAAACTGGGATTTTATTGGTAACAAATGGGCTCTTAGTTTGAGTCCAATTGTGTGATTTGGCTTCAGTCCTGCAAATACTTATCCAGATACTTAACTTTAGTGTCAGGAATGGTTCCACTGAAATCACGTGTGCAAATGTTTGTTGATCAAGGCTTTTAATAATTCTAAAACAATTATCCCTTTCCCAACTATCAGCTCATTTTTGGGGAATTCTGCACCACTGTCTCATTGCACAGCCTAAAGTATTAGGTATATCATAAATCATTTAATAAAATTGTTTTTCAAAAATTTTCAAAAACTTAGACTGAGTTGAATGTTTAGTTTTATCTGGAATACACCATCTTCCAGCAGTATTAGATTATGTAGTTGCAGTGAAATAATTTTAAGAACATATTTTGATTTAAAATTGCTAATACTTTTTGCATTATATTTCAGAAGCATAGTCAGTTTTGTACAGGTGATATAATATTGTGTTCATGGAGATTTCTGTGTATAGACAGATGTTAAAAAGTATCTATCAGTCTAAAGCAGCATTAACAACTGTAAGTCCCACCACACAAAATCTCTCCCCTCTTTTGATGACACTTGATTAAAAGTTTTCTTTTTTATTGAGAACAACCATGCTTAGTGAAATTGCTAAACTTAAGCATTAATTACTTAAGTAATGCAGAAGTATTTTTTCAATTGGGGCTTAATGTGCATAATGATTGTGAATGAACTTAACCCTTTTTTTTTTGCGCTTGTGTCATACAGATTTTCCCATGAAAAGTGTACAATCATTTGATGCTGATATTTATGAAGGGGAGGTAGGAGGTAGAAGAGTAAAGCTGGTGTTTGGTACTATTACTTGTCTTTCTTCTTTTTTTTTTTTTTTTTTTTTTTTTTTTTTTTTTTTTTTTTTTTTTTTTTTTTTTTTTTTGGTGTTGATTTCTTTACCTAACACTTCAGCCTGCTTTGTTTGAGGACAGAACAGTTAAATCACTGATATTGCACAGAAATAAGACTTTTCTAGCCCTTGTTTCTGCAGCACTAGGCATCTTCTACTGCCAGTTATACCATGTCTTCTGGATCTTGTGATAATAAAAATGCTAGTGTAAGTGAATGAAAGAACAGATGTGAGATGATGTCACCATCAAGGGGAGTGTAGCTGCACTGATTTGGCATTCACTGAGTTTGTAAATGAGTCTCTGTGTACCCTGAGGGGAGTAGAAGGTCATAGCTGGCAAAGGAAGCAAGTAAGATAAGACAAAGCTCTCTCTCATCCATGATTGAAAGTTACCTGTTCTGCACCACCTTGATGACTAACTTGCCTTTGAGCTTGATCCTTAATCAGCTTGGTGTGGAGGCTGCCTCAGAAATTAAATACTTCTCCCGTTGGTCTCACATATCATGAGGCTGCATTTTTGTTTGTAGTGGAGGGTGAGACCAAGTTGTCCAGTGTTCAGAAATAAGATTCATCCTTATGAAGGCATAGAAACCATAGCTTCTTAAGCACCTTAATTCATAGAAATTGTCATTTTGGAAGCGTGAGAATAGGGCAGAAACTGCTTCTGGGAACAGACACTATGATCAGTTAGCCATAATTGGGATTCAGGTAGAGAGACCTTTAAGTTCTGCTCCTGGATATAGCAATTTATGGATTCACGTAAATCATGCAACTTTTCTCTACTCTTACTCCATATATGGGGTGGCTGGGACAACTACCTACATCTGAATTGGACTAATTTGGTGGTGGCTGAAAAAAGCTGAAGATCTGTAGATTAAGAATACTTAGTTAGGTGCTAATTATGAGTGTGACATGGTAAAATAAGGGACGTCCCAATAAGTTTTCTTCGCAAGGATGTATGTCTACCTTTCAGTTTTGCTCCTGACTGTCTGTGTGACCTGACCTCTGTGATGTGTAAGATTTTTATTGGAACGAGTAAAGTCTATCCAGGCATCTGAGAACAATATTTGACCTGCTGACAAGGAAATACAGGATCCATATGCTTGGTGCAATATGGAAGCGTTGCCTGCACTTGTGTTGAAATTGTGCAAAGACAAGGAATTGGAAGCAGTCCAAAACAGGTGCAGGTTCAACCTTGTGACCTGACAAGGGTCTCGGGGAGTATATTCCTGTTCTAAGAAGAGTGTCCCTGCATAAAGTCTCACTGTATTGACTGTAACCTGCAATAGGCACACACAATTACATTAAGGTTAACAAAGCGACAAAAAGTACATGGAGAGCAAAGAGGTGGCTTGGGAATCTGCCTATATCAATGTCATAGAGTAGTGAGATGTACCTCTCATCAGGCAGCTCAGCAGATTTTAAACATTCTAAACCCTCAGGAGAAGTGGCACTCTAGTCTAGCACTACATTCTAAATTCACAATTCACATTTGTGCCATGTGTATGCAGTAAGACTTTGTAGCGTCCAGTTTCTGAGGCAGAGTTATTATCAGAAACATTTGTTTCTTTAGTGGAGATAAGACCTTAGGGTATAGTTGTGGTGGGGTGAAGAGTAAGGGTGTGCAGCACTGCTGATAGATGTTTTTAAAACTTGAGTGTGAGGCACTGTGGAAGAGTAATTGGTAGCAGGAAAAGGGTCTCATGTGGTCTTTTTTGGGCCTAGCACTGAAAGGGGACAATGTGAAGCTCTTGATCGGAGAATAGCATCTGGGAAGACTGTAAGTTCCTCAGCATATGGAGGCTTCACTTTGTCTCATACCCATTGCCTGCACATGTGTAAAGTAGTGTGAACTGTCAAGTGCCAGAACTTCCTTTGGGCAAAGAAGAAGATGTGAAAAGAAAGACCAGGACAACCACTTTGTAACATCCTAACAACCTGAAGGCCAGAGACCGTACAGAACATAGTTAAACACATCCTTGAAATCTTGACGTACATGTTTTTAGAATAAAAAATGTTTACTGAATATGCACTAGGACCTCAGAAATGCTTGTTAGCCCTCAGCCTTGATGAACAGCAGCTGGGCTAACCTCTTTTTCTTACCAGAAACCCTGTCTGCTCCCAGGAACTAGTTCTGTCTAATGAGCTCCTGTTTTTTAATGAACAGCCATGGAAACTTATTTTTCTTGCTTGAATGATAATCTAAGTGGAACAACATTTTTGTTATCAAATGTTCAAAGAAAGTTACGTACCTGAATTGTGACCATGATGGAAAATAACTGTGACTAAAGCCAACACCTTTGCGACTCTATAAACAGCAGTCCTAAGTGAGACCCTTTGAATCTCCCTCTGCATGGGACACCTCTCAGAGCCAGCCAGCTCTCAAGTTTGCTGTACTTGGAGGATCACTGCCAAATGCCACCCATTGGTCAAGTCTAGGGCTAAGTTTGGCAGGCAGGTTTACTTTAAACTTTGGGGCTAAGAGGAAGAGTCTCTCTTACTCCTTTTAATCCTTACCCTTTTTTTTCATCCTTAGCCTCCACAGAGATAATTTTTGTAGATTTTTAGATTTTAGTCTGATTTTCTCTATGTGCTTTAACAATCTAGTTAGCAGTAGAGTGAACCTTGCCAATGAGCTTTGCCGTCTTTTCACTTTAATATTAAACCTGCTTTTGCCAGTGACTTTTGAAAAACCTAAGATACCCACTTGTGACACAGATTTCTGTGTGCCTTTCCACAGGTAAGGTAAATTAGTAGATTTATGCCAAGGATGACTTCACATAGTTTCTGCTATGCATATACTAATGGAACTAATTTAATTGCGTGGAATTTACTGCTAATACCAATTTACTGCTAATATCAATTGAATTTGAAAATTTTGAAGGTTTTTGAAAAGTTTTCATAATTATAATTAAATTTAAGCACTTTAAATTAAATTATGCTTTGGTTTTAAAGTGCCAGCTCTTGACAGAAAAGCTTCTGTTGTGTCATTAGCATGCGCAGTGTCTGTCTTTTTTAAAAAAACAATAGTCAGTTTTTTCTTTTGTAAAAAAGATTCTAGGCATACCATTGAGCGATCATCATTATTGCCTTGTTTGCATCAGGATGCAGACTCTGGCAGGTGAGTTGTGTTGTGTCAGGGACTTGTGTCAACTGTACAGATTTCCCATGAGTTTCAGGAAGGAAGGAATTTATTTCATTTTTCAGTCCTTTTGCAGGCATTGTTGATATCATTGAGTGAACAGAGGAACAGGTTTTTTTTGGAAGATACTTACATGGTGCTGTGGTACATTCATTCCACTTACAGACAGAAACAACTGTCATACAGAATGGAGTTATCGAAATCACATTTCTGTACATACTGATGCCTCAGCTGTTCTGCCTTCAATGGCTGTCTCTGGTCAATTTTTGAAGAATCCCATAAACCTGAATCCAGATGTAGTCTGTTTTCCACATTTATCATCGATCATGGATACAGTGCCTTGTAGTCTTGCAGCTCTATGTTCTTGTCTGTCTTTCCATGAGGCAGTGCTGGAAGAGCATCAGATTTCACAAGGAATTTGTAATATCCAGATTTACTGGATGGTATTATTTGCAGTGTTGTGTCTCTGTGTGGGAAGTCTATAAGGAAATGCTGCCTCCTCTCAGTGTGCTGCTGGTTTAATCCCTTCTGATAAGGGTTTATGAAAACTAATTATGAGCCAGTTTGATTCCCAATGAAGCTAGAACTGAAACTCCTTTCAATTATGTGGATGGAACCCCTGGTATGTCACAGTTTTATTGTAGAGGATTCTGTTGGGATGTGATAAGTCTCATCTAAGGGAAATTACTCACTCTTTATCTCCATATGTTGAGTACACAAGCAGATTTTTTTTTAAGTATTTAGTGAATGCATAATTACTGAAGTATAAATGATAGTAATAAATTGTTAATTATATTCATTAGTGGTTTGGATTATCTTAGCGTGGAGAGCTTCCACTAAGTTGTGTTCACAGTTTTTATAAAGAAGTATTAAGGTGGTTGTTCAATAATGATCAAATGAAAATAAGAAATCCATGTATCATCATTTAACAATATGAATTTGGTAAATGGATGGATGTCACAGCCACAGGAGATCTATAACAGAAAGACATAAAGGAAAAAAAAAATGAACCTTACCAGCAAAGGATTATGTCTTACGTTCTTTCGGTTAGTATATATCACTACTAGTATTAAAGATAAATGTTTTTTCTCTATCTGTAAAAGGGTGTTGCTTATCAGAAAAAAATCCAGAAATTTAAACACTTAGTAATTTAACATTTATTAGCAGGTTTAGACATTAACTGAGTGTTCCTCTATGCTGCTGAGTCTGTTTACAATGAAATGCCTTTGGCCAGCACTAACCAATAGGATGCTTTAGAAAATGAGTCTAAGGAGCAAGCAGCTGGTGTATTTGTACACAGTTTAACTCTCTGAGCAGCTCCTGGCTCATTGGGCAAAGTGAAGTCTTCAAGCAGAGTGACAAGCAAATGCCCAAGTCAGTCCCCTCAGGTGCAATTAGAGCAGGCCTGTTGCTCCTGCAGTGACCCTGGGTGCACTTTGGGAATGCACGTCCAAGGCTGTGCAAGCTGACCTGAAACAAACAGGGCTGCACCAAGTGGAAAAATGACAGAGGACAAAGGGAGTTCAAAATTTTTCCTTATACACTATAGCACAATTATTGATGAAGATGAAATATGAGGTAGAATTTCTAAGTAGTTAGAGTACAAGATAGAAGCTTTGAAGTTGCATCATAAGATGATTCTGCAGCGCTGCTTCAGAGCATATAATTCTTGAGTTAATATTTTAATGATGTATATTTTAGTTTCTAGTTAAAAAAGACACATTGAATATTTTGTCCTGTGTCAGGGGAAGTATAAAGAAAGAACTACAGAGATTGATTTCAGTAACACAGGGTTTTAAAAGCATAGAAAGAAAACCCAACAACATTCAGATATTTATGTTCCTTTTGATGTCATCCACCAAAATAGATAATGATGATCATGTAAAATCAAGAGTTTTATTTCCTGTGATTATTAGTTTCATTTCTTTTTCATAATAGTCTTGTTCATGCAGTTGTTTCTGACTGCCAGTTTTAGTAAAAATATGTAATTAAATGTTTTGATAGATAAGATAATGGTTGTATTTATCGATGGCATGACATTATAAACTAACTTTTAAAGTTATTTTCAAGCACTCAGAATAAATTGTATTAACATAATATTTTGAGTATTAACATATTAATTAACATGAGACAATATTAATGGATAAAAATTCAAACCAGACAAATGAAAGCGCATTTTAGACTAATGGAATAATATTTTCAAACATATGACATTAAATAGATGTGCAGTTTCCTATGACTAAATTAATAAAATGCAAGATTCCTGCTGTAGAGAAACAAGTCTGAGATGCCACTGGGTAAATATATACATAAGGCTGAGTGATATTAAAATTAATAAAAGTTTGATTGCCATTTTGAATACCTGTTCTGTCCCTCATGCTACTCTATCAGTATTTCACAGAGCATTTGATGCCATTGACTGTGCTACAAAGAAGAAATCACTAAGGAATATCAGAGTAGAGTTTATGCTGCATCTAAAATTCAGGAGCAGGGGTGGCTAGAGGTATATTTTGCTATTTTAAAGTATTTTCCTTTGTAGGTTACTTAAGGCAGCAACACAGCTCACAAAGGTCTTACACTGCATCTTAGAAAAGCAGTCAGCTCATGTATAGACAGGGAATTGTTCCACTAGTCAGGACTGTCAAGCAGAGAATGTCAAATGTTTTTGTCTGGCTTCTCAAGACTTTTGCCACTGTCTTGTCCCAAGAAGGCTGGAGGTGGATGAGGACTACTCAGACTGATCCACTCTTCCTCAGTTTTGCTGAAAATGATGGTCTGTCAGAACTGTAAGTTTAGTTCAGCAGTCCAAGTCATTGGCTATTCTTGGATCTTAAAAAAAATTTACATCTATGTTCTTAAACTACCACATGCAGAAGATCTGACAATATAACCACAAGCTTTGCTAGCTGTAAGTAAAGCTCACCAGAAAAATTATTTGATTTATTATACATACTGTGTTTTCTGGAGTCATAAACAAGTGTAGGGTACTGCCAATGTGTACATCTTCAGGGTAATGATTTCAGCTGCAGTGCTTCTCTACAGTGCAGTGCCTGCACACAATCTTTGAGTCCTGTCTTTGAAGTGTAAAATATGTTAAGATACAAAAATAAGTGTATTTTTTCTCAGTATCTGAATCCTTCATTCTGTCAAAGTGAAAATACTGCTCAGCTGTACATTACATTTTTCCTGGGATACAAAGATATCCTGTGTTCATGGGAGTCTGGCAGTTACATTATTTTGTATACAGCTGTTGACCTAGCTGGTTTGTGTCTGGAAGGAAAGATGGTTTGTGCTGTGACTGGGGTGACATCAGGCAATCATCTGTGGAGACTATTACCTCCATATCTTCTGCTCAGTGCCTGGTCCTTTCCCAGTATGTCTGTTTGCCCTTTGCATCTCTGTGTGCCTACACAGATTTTATGACCTTTATCCTTACAGTCTTTAATGCCTTACACCAGAAAACAAAGCTTTTTGAAGCTTCACAGGTTACTATTCCAGATCTAGAAAGAGACTTTACCTAAGATTTTTGTAGCTATTGAATCTAAATTAGATGTCTCATTTGTTTTAGACATTACCTGATAAGATAAAGAAGACTATTTCCTTTCTAAGTTGCACTTGATGGAATGCATAGAGATATTGTGTGTGCCTGTATACAGGCTGGGAAAGTGCTTCTTGGCATATGTTTGAGCCTTATAATATTTATTTTGTTGCATGCTTTTATGGTAAATTGATTGGGATTTTTTAATTCCTTAAAAATGAAGTTCTGAAAATAAATAGCGAACATCTAGTGAATATAATTTAAAAAAAAATTATTTACTTACCAAAATGAAAAAAAATACAGAGTAATCAAAATCAGTGCCACCATTGCAAAAACTACCTTTGAGAGGCAATTTGTTCTTTGCTCTATTTACTCTGCATGAAAGAACAACAGAATGAAGACATTGTGGACATGTAGGGTTCAGTCCACAGATTGTACTTGAGGGTATGTAATGAAATCTTACAACATTGGTGTTGTAGTGAAAGATACGAGAAAGAGGGCAGGAAAAGCCTGATTTGTATGCTTTATTTTCTGATATGTTTAATCTATACACTTTCACTTTTGGTCCTACGAGCACCACAATTCTGCATTCAAAAGCAGAAGAAACCAAAATGGGCTCTTTCTCCAAGCTGTGAAAGAAAACAGATTTAGGACTGGCTAGATCTGTGAGGAGAAACAACTTAGAAAAAGTAGACCACGAAAAGTGAACTTCCAAGGTGCCAGCATGTGTGCTGACTCCTGAGAGTCCTGGCTCAAGTGCAGTTGATGATTTTGCTTAGCAGGGCAGGGCAGTGGGAAAAGAACTTGCTTTCTGCAGCAGAATTCCCTGTGTAGGAGTAACTTGTCTTTGCTAGTTAAGTTTCTGAATTCACGGAACTGGAAGAAGATAGTGTTCAAAATTTTCTGGAAGATTGGAGTTGGAAGAGCAAACTCAGGAAAAAATGTGGTTCCATATTAGGATTCTCTAAGAAACAGAGACATGTTTAGACGTTCCTGTTGGCCTTCCTCTCCCCTTGGAGCCAGTTGTTTCCACACTCGTGCTCAAGGCTCCCTCTCTTTCAGCTGTGCTGACTCAGCTGTTTGTTGGACTGAGCTCCTGAACAGTTCTGTCAAATCATCTCCTTTAAAAAGAAACAAATTTCTGGTTGAAAACTATGGATCTCATTTCACTGATACCTTTAGAATGGAGCCACAGAAACAGCCAAACCAGCAGAGCTGAATGGACAGGGACAACAGATTAGGAGTTCAGTGAGCACATGAAGGGGATCAGAAAACTTTCCAAGTGCCCTTACACCGTCGCAGATTCCTATGCAAAAATGACCCTACAGAAAACCATAAGGGCAGGATTTTCTTACCTTTGATTTAGTTGTAGTCATGTGCTCATTAGCAAAAGCCTTTTTTCCTTGATTAATTTGGTATAGTTGATGAACAATATTTTGTAAAAAATTCATTGGCAATGTTATAACAGACACCATGTAAATTCTTCCGAGTATTCCAGATAAATCTGGAAGTCAGCAAAACTGAGCAGCCAAACATTCACTGAGAATCTGAGTTCATTTATAATGCTTCAATTCAGTAGTCAACTGAGAGAAAAATTTTCACCCAGACATAGCTTTAAAAGTCACAGTTCTTGAATTTTTGAATCTAGTAAATGTGAAGTATATGCACCAAATTTCATATATAGACATACAGATAATTTCAAAATAATGACTGGAGCAAAAGCTTTTTCCTTAAATAAGAAAAGAAATCTTCTTTATTCCATATTGAAGTACACGGAAAACATTTTTGTCTGCCTAGTAGCAGACAACTTCACCCTTGATATATATATAAAATTAGCTTATAGAGTGCACAAAGCCACATTTTAGAAAGTGAAAGATTCATCAGATAAGGTCATAACCTTACCATTGAAAATGTCACCTTACTCTGAAAAAGCCATGAAATATGTCATCCAGAACAAACTGTTAACATTGATAATAATTATTAACCCCGTAGAAAGAAGTATGGCCTATGTGTATATACTTGACATCTTGACAAAAAAGTAATTCCATTCCTTTGGATACCATAGCACTATTATGATACAATAACAGGACAAAAACATTATAAGAATTGATTGCAGCAGCCAATTTCAAATGTATTTGCTGGTTTTGACATACTCCACGTGCAGAAAGGTAATATTCTCTTCTTTCTTCCAGCTGCCATTGCTCGCTGTGAAAATCAGCCAAATTCTGCGTCCACAACCAATTTTCAGCAAGTAAAAGAGATAAAATTACAGCAATCAACCAAATTAAAAAATTCGTTTTTAAAAAACACATAAGTCTTCCAATTTTATGTTTTGGTTTTCTAAAATTCCAGAATGTACAAAATAGTACTTTTGGGACTCTAAAGAAAATGCATCTTTATAACTGAATCATCTCATTATGAGTTTCTTGCAGTAGCCAAATACTGCACTTCACATGAAACACACAGCATGACAACATTCATCAGAATTTCTTTTGGTTACTAAGATTTGTATTTTAACATTTTCAAAGCAGTTCTGTATTTCTGGATTATCAAATACAAAACCCTCAGATACATTTTAGAATCACCACCCTCTATTTATACTTAACATTATAAGAAACTATATTAAATGTATAACCAGCTAAGTACAGCTGTATGTTAGACTCTCGCTTCTCTTATGTGGTATTTAAGGCAAAGAAAACTTATATATACTTCTTTAAAAAGCATTTATTAAAATTGACTTTGTTTTACAGTTTAGCAAACTCTGCAGGTAGCCTTAAGAGCCTGTTCAATTCATTATCATTAAATCAACAACCAGATCTTCTTTCTGCCATTCCCTGGCAGGATTAATGGATTTTGGCATGATTTGTGTATTTAACAGTGAAAGCTCTTGCTGGGTAAGCTAGCAAGCTTGACTAATTCTCAGTTGTGCTAACTTCATAAACCTATTTTAAGGTTTTAACTTTGACTAAAGATTAAGGATAATGACACATGCTGCTACCTTTGAATGTATCTAACATGATTATGGTTAATAAGTGTAACCAAAACATCAAATATATATTGTATGGTCCATGCAAATATATGTATGTTACAGATATTTTTCAATATTTTGGGGTTTAAAGTGAAATTCCAAAAAACAATTGATGTGCTTGTATTAAAACATCTGCATATATTTAGGTGCTTGAAACAATAAATTATACTTTTTAATTACAGAATTACTAAGCTCTGTAATATGAACAGATCATTTGTATTTCAAAATAACTTACACTTGAATCAGAAAAGTGAGCAATTATTTTATTTGATCTAAAGCTGGCTTTTTCAGCAAACCCATTTTAACCCATCAAGCATTCCAGTTTCTATCTTTTTTTCACCTTTTCAGACAATCCTAGAATCAATATTCAGAAAAGCCTGAAGAAAGGAGAAAAGAGAGGAAAAAATATTTTCAGCCTGTCTGACAAGCCTACATAAAAAGCTTGTGATCAAAGGATCTTAAATACACGTTACTGGTGTGACAAACAACATTTTTGTCCTTTTATTAGATTTATTTTCCTTCTGAAAACTGGAATGGCCAGAGTATAGTTTGTGAAAGAAAGCTGGTAGGGTTTGTATTCTTTGATTCCTAATTAACACCTTCAGTCTGAAAAGAGAACTAACAGAAATACCATAAAATGTTGCAGCTGCATTGTTATTCCGCTTGGTTGGTTTGTTAAAAGTCGGCTGGGCATTGGCAGCTGCAATAAAGGAAAAGCTCAATGGATGTTTTGTATTGTGCCCACTGAAGTGAAAGAAGGCAACCATTTTATTTTCAAATGGGCAGCTGCATAGTGATGTTTAAATGGAGCTAAATGTGAGATTTACTGTTAATTTATAGTAATTGGTTATAAATAAAGTGGCCGTATAGCTTGGCTTTCATCTATTAAAGCCACAGAACACAAACTGAAGGAGAATGAGTTATGAAGGGTAAAAAGTGAAGGGTAAAATACTAGACTGATAGAAAATGCAGTTACTTAGAAGGAGTAATGGCATTCAGTTTTGCAATGTGGTGCAGCAGCCACACTACTTGGAAGCAAGTAGTCCAGCCTTCTTTATGTAGTGCTTTGAGAAGTAAAGGTAGACATTGCTTTGTCCTGGTGTAGAGGAAACTAATGTTTTAATGCCAGGATTAGAACCAAGTGCAACTCTGCCTGGAGAGCACAGGTTTGTATTTTCAGGAGTGTAATAAAGGAGGCATTTAACTCTGGTCAGATAAATCTCACTCACATTCAAAAAATGCAATTAGGGAAATATGTAAATCTAGATGTTTCATCAAATGCTAGCTAAGGGGTTACCGGTTCTTTCCTTGCACAATGACTGAACTAAAGAACTTCAGTGTCTGTGTAAAAACCATTGTCCCAGCCCCAGAGCCCGTTGGAAACCAAGTCCAGACTGGTCGTGGGAAATACCTACATATTTGACACAGGCCCCATTTCTGAGAGAAAAGGGGGTGGAATAGAAAGTATGGAGATTTTACTGTTGCATTCTAATCAGCCATGATCTGCCTAATTTGCTTTGATCAGGAAGATAAACTAATTTTCCTATAGGCTAGATAAAAGTAATTAGCAATCCAATGCTTTCATGCTTTTGTAAAGGATAAAGAAAAGAATAGCACAAATTATAATGGTGGGAGCAAAGTACCCCTTTTCGGCTCATCTGAAAACATTGTTAATTGAAAATAGGATGGTGCCATAGGAGAGAGGCCCTGACTAAGGTGCTTCTTTGGGCTGGGATATTATTGTTCACCATGATATATAATGTTACGCAGCTACATGTTTCTGAAGACTAGTTTCACACGAGTTTTAGTATATTTTACTTCTGTTCTCTTTTCTGGAAAAAGCATATGGCATATAAACAGTACATCTGCCATTCTAAGAGGATGCTGCTTGATTTCACAAGGCATTTTAATATATTTTTCCAAAATTACATTAGAATAATTCAGTGATTCATTAACGTCTGGGTCTGCTGTTACTATAAGACTTCAAGATGAGGATTTCTGAGGCCATAATCCTGAAATCAAAAACTCTGTAGCCATAGCCAAAGCCAAATTACAGAATATCTCAGTCTTCTGATTCTATTAGGTAACAATTGCGTGGTTCTGTGGGCCTGATCTGTGACTGTTAGTCTGGCACATGCAGTATGCCTCAGCTGAGTTTCCTGGGAGCTGTCACTTCTTGGCTTTGGCCATTCTACTTCAGTATAAATCAAGATGTCTTGCAAAAGTTTCACAGTAAACCCCTAAATATGCAAACTACTTGTTCAGATCTTACTGAAATCCAAAGGCTGCAGAATACCTCATTTTTAATATCTGTCTTTCCCTATGTTTCCTCATCTATATATGAATTGATTAGTTCAACAGGCAGTTGCAACCACCTTGCTTAATAGCAAGCTGTCCACCTACTTCTTTGTATTTTCAATGTTTTATTTAAAAAGTCAGATACGTTCAAGGACTCTATTTATCATTTATGTTACAGTTATATTGCAGTCCACAACCATAATTGGGATTGTGGATCCACTAGGTCAGGAATAGCTAAAATATAAGGACAGGCTCTATAAAAGCTTTCATAAAGGAGAAAAAAAAAAAAAAGCCAAAAAAACCCACCAGCTATTGGTGATGAATGGGAAAAACATTTTATGGTGTAGACAGAGAAACAGGAGCATGTGTTCTATCTCAAAGACGCTTCTATTAAAAAAATAATATCCTTTAAAGACAGAGTTTGGAAAATTAATTTCCCCTGCCAACAAGATGCATTGAATAGTATTTGGACAAAAAATAAAAGCTCTTTTTCTGTATGATAGCGGTCTTAAACTGAAGTATATAACAAACTTTTCAGTTGTCTTTCTGCATCCTAAAATATGTTGACATTGTGATAATCTGCAGTGTTTGTATTCCAGTGTTTGTATGATGGCAAACACTGTTAGTTTCAATGTGAGAACATAGTAGCAAAAATAAAAACTGATGTAAGAGTTATTAAAAAAGTAGAAGCATTCATTGAAATTGCACTGAGAATTGTGTTTAGCCTGGGAATATTTATTTGTTTTGCTTAAGGAGGCAGCACTGCCTCATAGATAAAGCATTGATTTGATATTCAAACCTGTATTTTCATTTCCTTATTGTATTGCTTAATGCCACAGCAAAATTGTCTCCCACTCTACAGTCTCCTCAACTGCTACCTAGCAGTTAACTCTTTATGTTGTTCCTTGAATAGTATTGTGCAATTGAATATTGCTGCACAAAATGTGCAGGAGGGAAAAGACAGCAAGCACATAATTCCCCCCACCTGTTGGCAATAAACATCCTTCTTGCATATGGGTGGGCAAAAGTTGCTCCCCTGGCCCTCTCAAGAAAAGACATAACAATTCTGTTTCAGAGTTTTGAATTACATCACTTTTCTGTACAATATGAGCTAGAGTTTAGATTCCTAAAGCTGTTATTCACAAACTTGAGGAAGGACTAGAGATTGCTTTTGCGCCTCTTTTTCAGTTGCTCAGAAATTAGTTTTCTAAATCCTTAGAATTTTTTGACATGAAAAGCATGAGGAAATCAGACTATCTGTAACTCTTACAGGAGGAAAACACTGACTCTAATTATGAATATCGTCCTTCTTCCATAGTGTTGTGTTCATCATGACGCTGAGCTATTACCGCTTTCTTGTGATAAAATGGAAATACACAGTTGTCAAAATGGTGCAGAAACACAGTTTTGCAAGTTTCACAGTTTTGCGATATCACTCATTTCTCATCCTAAAGAGTTTAACACATGTATGAAGTCAGATCTATGTAGACTTTTTTAGGAAGATATGTGTAAGCTCTGCCCTGGTTCTGGGCCATCTGGAAATCATCAGCAAAGACTGAGCCTGACCTTACCTGAGCACTAACCTTACAAAAAAGGATGGTTTTTATCTAGAGGCACCTACAAAACTACATGGAAGAGAAACTTGTTCCACCTCATTGAGCTTAAAGGAGTCTGACTACAAGATTGAAACCTACATGAAACTGAGCTCTCTAACCTCTGCTTTCAGGAACACATTATGATGTACAGAGATGAAAGATTTCAAAAGGGTTTTAATTGTTGTTACAGCCTAAATTGCATTTGCTTTCATTAAGGTTTTACCAGTTTTTATTAAGTCCTCCTTACTAAGTTTTCTGTATTTCTAGGAAGATCTATCTATTTATATTTTATAAAAGAAGGCCCAACAATCAAGTCACAAGTTTTAATATATACTGACAAAAGTAAAGACAACTTCTCACTTTTCCACATAAAGAAAACTAGTTTCTTCCACTAAAAGAAAACTTGAATAATCAGCCAGGCATTACAGTATACTTCTGATGTCAGAAGTCTTGTATTGGTGCAGATTAGGAATCAGATTTCTTCATCTATTTTCCTTGTTCTATTACTAGTAAAAATATTGTGCATAAATTTTGTTTTCTAATTTAGTTGCTCACCCATACCTGCCTTATGCCATTTAAGACATTCCAGGTTATCTGAGGTGTCTCCATGAGATACATATGATATGGAGTCTACAGGAAGTGCATCCTCTACTGTGGGAACAGCGTTGGTCGGGAGCCAGGCAAGTGGTCTCAAGAAGTGATGAACCACGGCTAAAACAATTTGGCAGTTTAGTTTACTTTTAGTCAGCCCAGAGCCATGGCATAGTTTCCCCAGAAATCTTAACTATACATAGAGAATTGCAGTATTGTTAACACAGTAACCTGTGTGATGGGGGAGATTTGGAGTAGAAAACACCTTTTTCAATTTGTGTGATGGGTTTTGTATAAGGTTTACAGCAAGTTGAGCTGAGTGTGGATGATCTGTTATGCCATATTCAAGCTGCAGAGAGTTTTCAAGTTTAAATTACATGGTTTCTTCCTTTGATAGCAAAAAAAGTGTGGCATGTTGGGACACCCTACCTCTGAGGGAAAGGGAGCACTCAATATTTGTAGGTGTCCATGGCTGGAAAAGAATGACAAAAGTCAGAGGGTCTGCAAAAACTTAAGAAGTTTTATTAGCAAATTATGCACTTGGCATGGATATTGGTATAAATTAGTCCTTTATCAATATAAACCGCAGGGTTGTTGATTTTGAATAAGAGGTAGACTGAAACTGAGGAAGGAAGGAAGGAAGGAAGGACGGACTTGACTAAGCTTCTCCCTTTCAAAAGCACTAGTGGAAAGGACAATCTTTATATACCCTAGTGAGGGTGATCCAGTAAACTTTGTTGATCACCAGGTTATGTGTCCTTGACATTCATTGTAAATTATCTAATATGGCGGAAAGGTCAATTTGTTCAAACAATGAGATCTTTCTGGATTGGGGGAAATTTGACAGGGTTTCTTTTTCTTCTAATACTGGAAAATTTAACTAACATTGCATCACTGGCATTTCAGACGTTGTCTAGGGTCTCCAATGTGTGATATTGTTCTGTTTTTCTTCTTTTCTGTGGTGCCTAAACATTTTTACTATAGTATTTCAATAACAACAGCAATAATAATATTGATAATATTAATAACATTACTAATAATAATATTATTGACAATAATAACAATACTAATAATACCTTGTGCCTGTCAAAGTGACTCATACCTTGGCTCTGGTTTAAGCTATTGATACAATATGCAAAATGCAGCAAATAAATAAATAATTAAAAATAAGAAAGAAGCAAATGCAAATGTGTCTGGGATGTAAGAACAGCCGAAAAAAAGTTTGCGTGTGTAAGGGGCACAGGTTTTGAGGGTTTAAAGCCTGTCCATTAGCTTTATTTGGGGAAAGTTAAATTAAAACTGTGTTGTCCTAAAAGACAAATACAAAGCAGTATGTAAAATGTTAGAAATTATTAAACCTTCTAAAGTTTTTATAAAATGCCATAAGTTATGAATGTTGTATAAGGATTAATATAAATTTCTTGTCTGTACTTTAGATATAAAACAAACAAAAAATTTCTGACATTTGATTAAGGGAAATTGTAGACTCATCATTTATCATTAGATAAAGCAATCAGGTTGTGCTTTAATCAGTTTCTTTGTTGAATTAGAAGAAACATACCTTCCAGTCTTAAAATAGTAACATAATTGTAAAGCTGTCAGTCTAGGGTTTCTATTTGAATTGATTACACTTGATAAAAATAACAAACCATGACAAATAGTGGGGCTAGGTTTCAGTAATTCACTGAAGAATGTCTCTACCAAGTCTTTGTGGCAAAATGTCTTGTTTGCAGGACAAATGCAGAGTTGAAATAACAACCCATGAATACCACTGGTGAAATGGCTATGTACACAAGGTGAATGCTAAAGTTTTCCCTTCTGAATGGACCTTTTAATCCAGGCATTATCTAGGCTCTGAAAAAGTCTTCAGTGGCCTTACGTACAGATTAATGAGAAAATCTGAGTCTTGGAGTTGGGCTATTTGCAGAAACAGTTTTCAAGATTTACTGATGGTTGACAAATGCCATTTAAGCTTTCAAAGCCATCAATATGCTATTGAAAGGGATTTAGAGGGAAATCCTCCCACTATAGAGAGCGAGGACTTTGAAGGATCTCGGTGGAAGCTCTTGGTCTCCCCACCCCTTTAAACCTTTCACTGGCTTCCTTCAGCATATAGAGCCCTGAAACGCGTGGCTATGGGAAAGGGGGGGTGGCCCCTTTGAAAGGCGTTTGTATATAACTGAATGTGCCAATCTGCTTTTGTTCAGGCATGAGAACTGAATAGAAGTGTTTCCAGAAAAAGTCTCTTGTGCTCATGATCAGTTTTTCAATGGGCTTTCTGCTAATAGATTTTTAATATGGGAGCTGGAAATGGCAAAATACAAGTTTGAAAATTCTAGCGAATTGAAAAATTGCCCAAGAAAGACTCTCTGCCCTATAGCATTTGTTAACCATGCTACCATATCCTCTAATAGTGACTTTCAAAGAAAAGGAATTTCATACATTATACATGTGACAAGATGAATCACCTGAGTTTAATTTTTTTTAATAATGTCCTTTATGCCACAGACATTTGAAAACCTGTTTGTATGTTATTTCTTTTCTTTTGTTATTTAAAAACTCATTTTTAAACCATATGCTTTTATTAAAAACTATCCATTATGAGATTTAGTCAGGAAAAAAGATGATGAACCTTAGATGAGCATGCTTTAGTTAAAGGTGCTATAATTTGAGATCAAGATGGCTTGAAGTCCTTGCTTTTGACTATGTTCAGGATCAGCAGGATTCAAGATGAAAATTCTGAAGAGCTTAATAAAATTGTACAGACAAAAAAGTGGTAGAACCTGCTGCACAGTTCCGGAAAAAGGGATCTCTGGAATCCCTGGTGGATTATGCAAGGGTATCTGGGACTTTATTAATTAAGTTTCTGAGAGATTTGTGATTTTCAGTCAGAACAAATGCCCCCAGAATCCCCTCTGTGTTCCTTTTAATAGCAACAATATTTATGCATGTAAAACCATGTAGTGCTGTCTTCCAGTCTGTCACAAGTATGTGAAAATTGAGATTCGAATGCCAAGGCCATGATTGAGGGGATATCCTTCACCTCTGATCTTCACATCACTCCCCACATGGGACAGGAGAACAAAGCCAGGATATGGGCTGCTGTAGTCTCCTTATACCCAGTGTGAGGTGTGAAGAAGAACATCATTGTGCATCCCACCAACTCCAAGCTCCTCATGGAGGGAAAGGAAGGCTGACTGGATTCTGCAGAATGTGGAAAATAGGACAGCACATCTCAGCAGAAGACCTGCTTCTGCATAGTGAGTGCTTTGACTTTACTCCTGTCCCATATTTCATTTCTATCTTCTCCATTTTCATGACACCATTCATTTTGCCACCATTTGGGGAAGGAGAGCAGCAGTAACAGCATGTGGCAGGTACTGTCTCATGTGAGGTGAGCAGTGGTCATAGGAAGTCAGTGTCATGTAACAGTTAGGTGTTGTGGTGTTTGTCTGTGCTTCTTGTTCATTGCAAAGCAAATGAAGCCTGTAGGAGAACTCCCAGATTGTCTAAGGCTTCTAGTTCTTGAAAAAGGATGGTGCATCTTCACCTTGAAAGCACCATCTGTTACACCCCACTCCTCTCCAGAGGTTAAGGGGAATGTTGTTTGATTTGTTCTAGGTGATGCACAGGAGAAAACAAAGTTCTCAGGATGTTCAATACCAAATTTTTACATGCAAACTTTAGAACATTAAGGTAGGATAAAGTACTTAGCAAATTTTAAATAAATTTAGGCAACCTCAACTAATCCAGACATACAGAGGCACTTTCACGGCATTGACTGGAATTTTTTTGTCTAGCTTACAGTATATTTTGAGAAGTTGGAAGAAGAAATAGAGAAAGAAAGAGTAAGAGTAGAAAGATATTACCACCCATGGATCCAGCAATGAAACTTGACTGTTGCAATTTAGATGTCTGCTGATCCAAGTGATGGTCACAGTCTTGGTCATCCAGGGGTGGAGGAAGCCTGTGAAACACAAAGTTCAATGGGTTAAGATACGGTGAGGTTCAGGTGGGAATGCCCAGCTACCTCCTCTGGGGGTGGGAGCCCAAATTTTAAACTGTCAGGTGCAAGACGGTGGATCATGTGCAGTCTTCTGGTGGAAGGACCTTGAAATTACTCTGGGGGTGCTTTGGGGGGTCTTTGATGGTTTATGACGCCTAAAATATGACAATTGCCTCTCATTAGAGTAGTTGGCCCAATTATGCCCCATCAGAAGAGATGAATACCTTCAGACCCACGTGTGTATGTCCCAGTATCTCCCCCAGAGGGAAGTTTTACAACTGAGCCAGTTGCATAAGGGAGGACAGGATAAAAAGCACTACCCTACCTCCCAGGATCTGCTGTTTATCAGCCTCTTTTCTTACCTCAAATCTCAGATTCTTGCTAAACAAAGGTTGATTTGTGGTGGTCATCCTCTGGCGCTCACACCCGCTGCACCTGGGCAGTTAGCTTGCACATTGTCAGCAAAACACCCACTGCTTTTTGCAAATGGCTAATTGTTTGATCCTTTAACCATTAACATTTCAGTCTCTCACTCCATCACAATGTACATTATTCTGAGTAATCCTTCTGGTTTTCTGATGGAGCTGATTAGAAACTGAGTTGGATGTTGAAGAATTGAGCAAAGACTATGAAAAAGAGAGGGCGAGAAAGGAAAAGTTGGCAGAATCAGCTCATCACTTCGAAAAAACACCAGGAATGAAAAGTTAAGTACCAAAAAATTTGGATCAGGCAGGACAACCAAACAGAAAACAAAGAAAGGCTGTAACAGCAGAAAATGTCACACTTTCCACTCCTTAGTGACACACATGACATTTTGTCTTTAACTCAACAGATTTTAGAAATTATAAAGCGGTTAAAAAATACATAGAAAATTTCCCCATGAACCTTTTAGGTACTACATGCACTATTTCAGTTGAGCCAGTGTGCTGTTGCATAATTTCCACAACCATGAAATACTACCTTATTGGGTAGAACCTGACATTAGGAACTCACAGGCCTGGGATGATGTCTTCCATCCATGGGAGTCGGTGGGAGTTTTCCTGCCAGCATTAGTGGAGCCAGGTGTTTTACCTCCAGGCATTGTTCTAGTGCTGATATTGACTTGCTGTATTAGAGGTTTTAAGACTTGTAAATAATAGGGCAACTGATTGTTTTCAGCATTTTTATAGCATTTGGAACAGAAAAAGAGATCTTGGAAAGTTCATTTTATGAGCAAAATAGGCAGACCAGACAGGTGCAGTATAAGGACACACTATTTCACATATGCATACAGGTGCAATACAGTTGGCAGCAATAGTTTACATTTGGTAAAGGTTTGTTTTGGCTACTGGTGTTTCGTGATATTGTTCAGTATTGTCTCCAGGAAGATCTAAAACTCATATTTGAAGCCTGAATCAGAGACAGGGTAGAGGATTTGGCTGAACAGCACCAGGTAATTGCTTGCCCTGAAGAGATTTTCTATTGATCATCATAACAATCACAAGAAGTGTGTGTCATTGCCCTCAAAATGAGGTTGCCAAACAGTGGACTATGTAAACTCTGTGAATAAAAGGAAGGAAACAGGAATCATTTTTTCTGGACCAGAGTACTGCCTCTACTCCTACTAAACATTGGCTTATCCTCTGTACAGCCCAGCTGAGCTCAGTAGAAATAGTTCTGAAGTATTTTTCCTCCGCATATTAATCATAGAGCTCTGGTCCCATTAATTTAAGTTGTAAAAGGAAATAATTTCTCAAAGGAGAGCACATTCTTATACTAGAAAGATTGCAGCTCTTTCTCGTGTGCTGGTACAAGCATATGAAAAATATGTGCCAGCCCAATACAACACATGAAGTCTCTCTACTGGAGATTTCTCCCTGGTAGGGTGACTTAGAACATCTCAGCCCTGCTCTTTGACCTGAATTGTTTAAAGCTAGCTCAGGTATGTCAGTAGTCTGCCTATCTGAAGGGCAGCTGATCAGTCAAAAGCAAAGAAAATTTGTGGAGACTGGATACAAGTGGTATCAGTATAAAATTAATGACCTGGTATTTATGTATATTAAGACTTGTTTTATACCAGTCCATGTGAAGGTATCTCGTGATGAAAGTGAATTTTGATTATTTAAGAAAAAATAAATCATTTCCTGATGAAGAAATACAGTGTTTTTAAGTGCATTATCTTTGTGAGAATCAAGCTACATATTTCTTGGCACTTACTGTTGCAGAAATTTGGATGTTCAACCAGTCAGGGAAAGATCTGACAGCTTTTCATTCCTCTGAATTTTATAGGAAGTGTTTGGAAGAGGCTATCAGCCAGCCAGGAGCTGGCAGATATAGAGGCCTACTGTATTTCAGCAAACAAGCTCTGTCCGACATAAAGGGAAGATGAGCATATTAAAAAAAATCTGCAACTTCCTGTATCTGAGGAGTGTTTACAATATTTACATCTTAGGTATAAGATCAGCCTGCATTAGTCCAAGCCAAAACTGCCAACTGAAATAAGCCAGTTCTGCTTCACCTTTCTTATGTTTCTCCTCTGTATTTGGGCTTACAAACACCAAGGTAGTGAACCAATCCAGGGAACAGACTTCAATTAAATTCCAATTTTTTTCCTGCTGAATATTTTTTTAAATACAGATCAGTTGCCAACTCTGGTTAAACAGGATCTTTACAAGGAATAAGCAGTTCTGGATTAAGGGAGAGACCGGGAGAAATTCTTTTGGTAGCAACATTGAATGAAACTGAGTGTGTTTATAATATGACATTCATTGGATTTTTCACGCAATAAAGAGAAGATTCTGTAAATAATTATTTCAGCTAAGCAACAGGCCAAAAATTATCAAATTAGTACTTCAAAGTAGAACTCTAGTAGGTGTAATATAGCATAGCATCATTTTCTTTGCTGAAACTCTTCAATTATTGTTCAACGACACAAGGTACAACTAAATGGTAATAAAAGCAGAAGTGACAATGCTCTGCTAAAATGATTGGACATTATATTAATGGTGGTTTTGGGCCTAAACAGTTATATGATTCTGAGTCTATGATTCAGCACCAATGCACAGGAAAATGGAAACTTACAGAATAAGAGTAGCAAAGAAACTTACTAGCATTTTACTGCTAAATCATCTGACCAAATAAAAGATCAGTTGAGATCAAAGGCATGGACTCTTGTCTTTGCTGACTTTTATTTTTGCCATCTCCTTTACCAAACCAGAATTTCACCTAGAGTATTTGGTGGTGAACTATTTTGGGAATACTCAATGTATATATTCGCAACACCTGCTACATTATGTCACACAAAGTGGCATTGTGCAAAGATCCTGTGTTGTGAAATTGGAACAGTCTTAGCATCATGCTGCTGTACCTAGGATAATTAGTCTCTCTGAGGGTACCTAACATGGTAATGTATCTCCCAGCTCTGGACCCAGCTCACTCATCTGTACCTTGGGGACCTTTGCACTGTGCAATGTAGGAGATGTATTTCTTGCCCTGAATAAAAGTCTGTTATGTGCAGATCTCCAGATACTCATGCTTACACTATCACTGTTGAAATATGTGATGAAATATAAATGAAATATATGAAATACTGGATGCTTTCAAAGCTGTTTGGGTTTAAATTCTTCAAATCCATGCTGTGGAATTGAGTTGAGGGCAAATTAACATGCACAAAATAAATTACTTACACTGTATCTTGTTATGAATGAAATCAGCTAATCATGATTAATTTTCACCCTCAGCAGCCTCACGGAAGTAATCTTGGGTATTTTGGTGAAGATGAGTTTTAAAATTTGTTTGTGTAACATATAATCTGTGCTGTACATAATTTATGGTTAGGTATTCAGACCAATTCACTACTGGTGAGCCATAATATTAATTTAGAAATTTGCATTTTATAACTTTAGGGTTATATTTGAATCTTTGTTTATGTATATTTTGAATTAGTTTCTGCTGTAGACAAGGTGTAGCATGTCAATAAAAAAACTATGCTGTGCTTTTCATATATGTTCTCCTCTCATATAAATAACCATAATTAAGAAACAGCCTCATTGAAATCAGAAGGATGAAATTATAGACAGGGAATTAGAAGAAAATTGGAACCCCAGTTTTTAAAATGGATGAATGTGTCCAGTCATTCAGGGGAAGGAAAAAGAAAAAAAAGAAGAAGAAGAAGAGAAAAGGTATTTTTGTCATTTATGTAGCAAATAGTTGTAAAAATAAGCAACATCTGGAGTGGCATTAAATATTCTGAAACCAAGGGTTTCTTTTTCCTAGACATGGTCACATCTAATAAATACCTCTTGTCGATTCAACTGTGCTGTTCTTCATCAAAATAAGATAAACAGTACTTTATAAACAAGCAAGTAATGAAAAACACAATAAACATGCTGGCAGTTGTCTTCATAAATTACAATAAAAACTGGTATTATTTTCCTGATGTATATTGTTTCAGTATTTGAACAAGATGAATCATGTATGCAGTACTCATATAATGTTTGAACTAGTGCAGCAGAAACAAGCAGTAACTCACAAAGAAAAAATGTACTAATACAATCTGTGGGCACGGGCGGAAGAGGAATTCCATTCAGTCCTCTTTTAACTGCCTCTGCCGGCTTCTGTATTATAAAATACTCCTTTAGTTAATTAAGGTTTTTAATATGTGAGCTAAGTACAGCAAATGATTGACATGATGGAATGTTTTTGTAACTTACCCTGGTAATTATTCCTTAGCAAACTGAGTCTTCAGCCTCAAATGAACAGCCATGAATCAGCTTTGAAAGGAAATGGTTAATTTCATCTAGTGTGCATCATTAATTTGATATTAAAAAAAAAAAGCAGAGAGCCAGAATCTTTTTACCTAAAATGATATGTCAGATACTTGTCATATTAATTCAGCACTGGGTGTGTTTGATCGGATCTTTGATCTTTACTTTCTTTTTTTGACCCTAATTGTTTGCTCTGACCTGCTCCCTCTGCTGGAGTCTTGGATAAACTGAATGGCAAAATTGTTTCCTGAAAAGATTAATCATGCACATACTGTTTGCTTTACAAGTGTTCTGCAGTCCAAATATAAGTAAGACTTTGATGGTTGTTTATATGGCAGAATTGCTTATGTTCAGGAATAATGCATAGTGTTTAAAATCACTCTGTTACAGAGCTTCTGCAGTAATAAGCCAAATTTTGCTTTCTGTGACATCAGAGGAACTCAGTGACTGGTGTTGGGAGTGTAAAAGTCTGGGCAAAGCATTTTGTTACTTTGTGTTGAATCCAGATGTGGCCTATCAGCCTGGCTTGCCAGGATCCACTGCTATATGGCCTAATAGACAACAGCACAGAAGAGATGTAGACAGAGCCCTCCTGACCTTACTGGATCACCTTTGAGCTTTCTCTAAATTCAAGGTGTTTAATCCTTACCTTATATATCTATTTACAATTGCAATGGCTGGAACAAGCACCACTGGTGTGACTAGGAGAGGTGTGAAAGGGACAGACTGTCCATTTACTGGCATAAAACTCTGTGTGAGGTGTGCAGGCACACAGGCTCACTGCAGGGATTTGTTCTCATGTGACCACACAACAGGATTTGCTTTTTCAGGGCATGTTTTAATACAAAGGAGTTGGGTCTCTGGAAAGAGTGAGCTTCAATGTCAAGTAACAAAAATTTCCTGTAACAAATGTGTAACAAGCAATCCTCTTTAAGCCTTACACCCCTTTCATGTAAATCTGTAACATGGGATCTGTTGCTGTTAATTTGCTATTGCAAGTAATATTACATAGGATAAGGAATTTTTAAATACTTAATAATAGTATTTGTCATTCTCAATATGCAGAAGGGCAGAAATATCCATGCTATTATTGCCACTTATTATTTACCTTGATTACCTTGATAGTGAGATTTCCTACCCTGTGTAATGTCTATCTACAATGGCTCTCTCTACTGCTTCTCCCTGCTAATCTGTTACTTCTTCTTACAGAAGAATTTTCCAAATACAAGGATGTGCTCTTCAAATGGGAATCATTTGGTGGAAATTCATATCTTATTCACAGTTTACTATAGGATCCTTCAAAGAATCACAGATGAAGTTTGAATCTAGTTACGAGAAGAAGTGCTATGGTTTAATTGTCAGAAAACACTTAAAATGCTTATTTATGCATGCTCATATTCTGCCCTGTGCTGCTCTGCATGGGTGTATTAAACATGCAAATACATGACTAGCAATTTTCCTGTTGACGTTGAAAGATAATGTAATCTAGGAACATTAAAATGAAAATATGGTCTTTTGTTCTCGGCCTATTGAGAGCTTATGCCTTTTACTTTGGTAAATTGGCGTAAATGCCATGATTGGACAGTGTGATCTAGTGAAAATGGTGTCGGACAACTCATCATCAATGTCATTTTCCTCTATGTAATGTGAAGATCTGTTTGACTGTGAACATGTCACTTAGCCATTAGGTGTCTTAGTTTCCTAGCTGCAAATCGATGGTAATTATTATTCTATTTATTGATACCCTCAAATGAAAACATCTATTGCAATTTATTTGTAAGAAACAGGAACGTCTGTTACTACAGTGTTGGCAGATAGATTTTTCTCCTTAATGGAGCTGTACATATGAAGATATTTTCAATAAAGGATGAGGCATTTGCATTAGTAGATGTCGTTAATAGCCAACATATTCTTCCATCGTACAGTGGAGCTAATACTAGCTATATTCTGCCAGTACTAGAAACAAGAGTGCTGTGTTAAAAGGATAGGCAGAGCAAAGGAAGCACAGAAGTAGGATTCACTTGGTTTATTTTGTGTTACTACATATAAGCTAGTGTCAAATTTTGCTGTACATGAAATAGGGAAATTGTCTTATTTTAGAAGCTGTTCTCAGCTGATAACAACTAAGGGACTACATTCAGTCTATTGACAATGTTTTGTGAGAGTGCTTAATATTTCAAAGACTTCCATAAAAAGAATTGCTAATACATCTTGGATAAGGCAAGCTTAGAAAAATCAAAAATAATAATCCTAATAATAAGTCTTGATATTTTTTAAAAAATCAAACAGGTTGCAACTGTTTAAAAAAATAGGCTACAAAATTAATTGTCTTTAATACTGGATTATTGTATTAGACCTGCAATGGGTAGACAAGTTTGTACTGTTCAGTATAATAGACATTTAGACTAGAAAAATTTTTGCAAGTATCCCTAGGCAAAATTTTGTTCTCCTTTAAAAGACATAAATAGAATGTGAAAAACTGATCTTCCAAGATGAATAATCACTGAAACATCTCTTATAATAACAGTTAATAAAAGGTTAGTAATGTGGCCTGCAGACTCATTTCTTATATGTTAAGAAGTAGTTCACTCTAACTTGTTTTACTGTCTTTCTGGAATTCATTGTGAACTACCCACTTTTAAGATGGTAACTGTATGTTTTTTTGGCGTGTTTATGCATGGCCAGTAAAACTGGGGGAAACAAAGACCTGCTGCATTTACCCTCTTGGATATTGCTTTGCAAATGCTCAGAATTTGCTCATCTACTCACCCAGAAAAAAAAATGGATAGATGCATGGTGCAGTTTTCAATATTTTCTGGTCTTCAAAGATTTGATCAGATTCCTTTAACAAGTCACCAGAGACACTGCATGGTGATTGATTGGCAGAGAGTATAATTAAGATATCATTACAGTGAGATATGTTGCCAATGCAGTCGCTAAAGCAAAGCTTCTTGTCTTTTCAATTGAAAAGATGAAAGTTTCATTTGCAGGTATGTTGCTTTTGTAGTCAGCAACTGGAAACAGGCTGCAGGAATGCTGATGGGAGAAGGGATTCGTCTCACTGTTCAAAATAACATATGACCTTTTTGGTACAAAATGGCAGCTCATGGTGATTTTCACTGAGGCAGATGTGGGACTATGGCTGTCTCTATTTCAGAGCATTTGTGAACTTAGGGTATACTCTTGCCATATTGCTCCTTCCGTCATCAGTGGGGTTTGTATGTACTGTGATGCTGGGAGATGGGAGTAGTTCTGTTACACTGAGTTATTTAAAGGTTTTCAGTTTTCAAATAAATCTAAGTTTTTCATCACTGTAGTTTGTAAGAGTCTACCAAGATTTGATACAATATCAGAACCATTCCTCTGAGGATAGTTAAAGTTTCAGTACCTTGATTTTAATATTTTTAGCATTACATTGCAAATGCTGATGTACAAGCCAGCTTTCACCCCCTTCTCTTTCCTAGTGAGTGCAAACTGCTAATTTTTAAGGCCATCACTGAAAGGATAAATCAGAAAACACATTTGAAGGAAAAAAAATCATCATACGTGCAGGACATAAGACATGCCCACTGCAACTGTTATTGGTTTTCATAGCAATAATATGTAACCCTAGAATTTACCACCTAGTTGTTTCAGGCTGTTAGCTGTGCTTGATCTAGCTAATGGCTGTAAATCTCATCCCAGCCATGTCTTCTTGGCAGCATGGTCCAAAATGCTAGCAAACCAAAATGCCAAGAACCTCCTTTATTTGTCTCTAGAGCACTGTGAGAAATTTCTGTTCAGAAGCCCAAATTTTGCAGTATTGCCCACACAAGATCAAAACTGATTGCATTGCATTAACTCTTTTTGTTTGTCTCACTTCTCTGAACATCTCCCATGAAGTAATTCTGGGCCATGGCTCTTCTTTCCCTTAGTCATTCCAGTGAACAAAATTTTGATTAAATGCATCCATGGTAATTCTGAAACAAAAGAATATTCTGAATCTAAAAACTGTGAGCACAGATGATCTGCTTTGCAGTATAAGGGATGTGTGTTTTTTAGGGAGAAATAATGTCACCTGGTTAAGTGGTTAATACCATTTAACCAGCTGATATAGCTGGAAGAAGTAGAGAGTTTTGATTTCTGTGCCTGAAAGTTTCTCAGTTTTTCCAACTGTATCAACTAGCCTCATCAAATACTACCTCTCACTACCAGTCTGCCATACATTCTTAAACCCTTACAGCTACAAGAATAGCACATTGCCAACGGACACCATAATGTCCTGTGTATTAGTTGCTGGTATGTTAAAGGCTAATTTTAAAAGAGATTATTGAGCAAGCTTGGGGAATAATTTCTGTTACCTCCACTATCCCTGGAAGTATTTAAAAGATGCATAGATTTGGCACTTAGGGACATGGTTTAGTGCTGGGTTAAGAATTGGACTGGATGATCTGAAGGGTGTTTTCCAACCCAAACAATTCCATGATTCTGTGAAATATGCATAGGTAATGTTTAGTAATTCAATTGCACAAAAACACTTTTGTATGTTATGTTCCAAGAAAAGAATCATGTGGGAAAAAAGTAACCAGTCTAACAGAAGGAAATTATTTAACTGGTAGGTTTAAAAAGAGTTAGAAATTGTTGGGGTGTACACTGGGAAAAAGGAGAGGTTCTCCTCCATCATATAATGTGGTACAGATACTTTACCACATGAGTGGAGTCCAAAAAGGAGACTAGGACATAGCAGTTCACTGTTGGCAAATCCACTTCTGGGGTCTAAAGATGTTATTAAGGAAAATGCGCTTATTGTTGATTTTCTCCTTGGGCATCAAAGCACATAATGAAAGCCACCTTCTCTTGTTCTAATCCTCTTAAGATATTAGGGCCTGGTCAGTAGACTGCTTCTGACTGGTTTGTCATGGGGTCCTATGGGTGATACAAGCAGACAAGTACTGCCTACTAGTAACAGAAATTAATATGCTGGAAAAGCAGACTTCAGGTTTGTCTCATCATCCAGAGCACTGGTTAATGCTGAGTTTATAGAATGCTCTAGATACGTGTGTGTCTGAAGACGAATCATTCCTATCTTCCACCAGGGCTGGCTTTTTAAGTCTAAAATGTGATCTGGCATGTTTTCAAAAACCCATTAAGATGTGTTGAAAATATCATAATCAAAATGATCTTGTTAAAATATTTGGTTTATCTTAATATTCAGTAGTATATAATTCACTACCTGGATGAGTTTTTCATTTGCCAAATAAATCCATGTTTTTGTTCTTTTGCCAGAATAAATCCTTTGAGCCTTTATCAAAGTGAAAGGGCAATAACCTACTGAACAGTATGAAAGAATTAAGTGATAAAGTGTTAGAGTAAAAAAATGAATTTAATAAGTACACATTTCTCAAATTATACTTTGATTTTGAAGTGAATGCAGAAACCTTACTGAACAGTGATTTGATAATTGTTGCAAAGTATTAACACATTTCCTTTATTTCAAAATCTCTATGTGAAGTATGTTTTTAAATTATACATTTTAAAATTCACCAAAAAGATCAAACATCTAAATTAACTATGCTGACTAAAAGCATATATTCTGTAATGTGAAACAGACTGTGAATAATAAGAACTTGATGGAGTAGGAATAGAATGTCTACCCACCAAAGTACAGATAACTTATTTACCTTGTAAGCTCTCAACAGCTGGAAGAAATAAAGTTATCTAAATAGTACCCAAAGTAGCTGGAAACTATAAGCACTGCTACAAATGCATACATATGTTTAAATAGTGAGGAGTTTTAAATTACTGTATAATGCTTGCATAAAATATGCAGGTCACTCCTAATTTTATTATAAGAATCTACAGAAATTTTGGTACAGTTGTGTAAGTTGTGTCTTCCACACAGAATTTTATTACACAATTTGTTCACAGTCTTGGTGCTCAATGGAAAGCAAGTAAAATGATACTGTAGGGCATGGGGAAGACAGTGGAAAACAATGAAAAGGCAAGTGAAGAATAAAAGGGTATTATATCAAATTTAGTCTAAAACATAGCTTGAATGAGCTCTGACAGAGCTGATATTGCTGGTAGTTTCCTGTACCAGGAACTACCATGGAACCCCACCAGGAAGTGTGTTACAGAGCAGGATCACATTACACCCTTGTTTTATGGTTCATTTCACTTATTTAATGCAATTTGAGTACCTGTAACAAAAGAGCACTCAAAAAGGGAATGTTTATTATTTGAAAATATGTCATTTCTGTAAGTCAAGTTGGGTTTTGGGGACACCTGATGTGCCTATGTGAGTCAAGGCAGATCAATATGACCATGCAACAGCCTGTATGGCAAAAGCAAAGCGGTTCATATTCATGAAATTTTAAGGATGATGCAGGTACTTTATATATGTTTGCTTTTGCCTGTCTCCTTTAGTAAACCAAGTGTATTGTAGTGCTACGACAACAACAAAAATCTCAGTAATTTTCCTTTATTACTCCAAGTAAATTTTAATACAGTACAGTGGTTTATTAAAATTATGTCAACTAGAAGTGTTGTTTAGTGTTCCAGCTGATTTATAGAGCGTGATAAAACATTCCAAAATCTCTGGAAATGAGGAACATGCTACAGCCTGTATTGGTTTGACAAATCTGTGTTCGTACGAAAAAGGAATGTTTAACATACTAAGTAGATAATGATTCATCAATTCTGGCAGAGGAACTAATTTTTATTAATGTAGTACTTAAAAATGTGTGGAATGAACAGCTGGATGCCACAGCTGTGGCATGCCATATTAAGTCTCTGTCTGTTTTCCCCTACAGTGATCTCAGTATGAACAACATTACTAAACTGCCCTCAAACCCTGTGCACAATCTCCGCTTCCTGGAAGAGCTGTAAGTATCATTGTATCCTTGATGGGCATAGTCAGCACTAGACACATTCCTGTGTTTGTCTCTCATACTTACTGTGGGAACCAGATAAAACGGTGCAGAAAGGCTGTCAGCCTGACACTTTTGGCACATGCGGAAACACTTAGTTGAAAAAAAAACATTTGCTTGTGATTCTGGAAATGAAGTTATAAAGGAGTTACCATGAGGCTACAACTTCTCTAAGCAGAGACAGAGCCAAACAAATTAAAATTTTTAAACAAGGATTGTTTAAAAGAGCTGGATTGCTTTTTGGAAATAGTTAAGCAGCAGGATATTAAAAGTTTGAATACTGACTCATGTTTATTAAAATCCCAAGTAAAGCTGTAATCAAAACCAAAACCTGCTGCCTTGTTCTGCCAGTGTCAAGGACAATTGAGTCCACGTTTCATAGTATGGAGGCTTCTTGTTCTGATCACTTTTAATTACTGTTTCCTTACTGTTAAACTTAGCATCCCTGAAGGCTGACTGCAGAGTGCAGAATCCTGCAAAAAGCTTAGTTACGCTATCTACTACATTCACCGTGGGGAAAAAGTGCATTGTGAAAACTAGCTGATCAAGCACAACATCAAAAGAGGAATGTTGGCTTGAAGTGATGGTGACTAACCAAAAGTGAAAAGTATTGTGCATTCATGAGACCTGGATTTGGCAGTGACTCTAGTTATAATGGCCGAGGCTTAAAAGAAAATTTAGGTTTCTGAGGAGTGATGGAGAGTCTATAAGTGATGCACCATAGATCTTGTGGAAAAAAGCTGGCACATGTATTTGCATGAGTACCTCTAAGTATTGGTGAAAAACCTTTTATGAAATGTTGCTTTTAAGTTTTTAGAACTGAAAACCTGCTCTTTTTTTAGTATGTTTAGGTGATAACATGCCATAAAATCCGTGTAAGATGTGCAAAGTCATGGTGCTACCCTTCTTGCAAAGATGTGGTCTGTTTTAAGCTATGAAATGTGCACACTCTTCTGCAATTTAGGTGGCTATTGCACTGACAACTTCCAGTGTCCTTGCTAACATTCAATTGAATTTTGCCACCTGGTCATTCTAGCCACCATCTACCAGAAAAAAAACCCAACAAAACCTAAAAAAACAACAACAACCAACCAACCAAGCAAACAAACAAAAAGAAATCCATTTTGTATGCTAACTTTGGACAATACCCTATTTGCAAGCAGGTATTCCTTTCCTGTCTTATTTTTATTACTCTCAGCACTTCTAGTTGGAAAGCTTCATTCCATTTAATTCTTTCTGTGTTCCTTTACTTACTCCTTTTCTTTGGTTCTTAGTATCTGTCTTGCCATTAATGCAACTTTCAAATAATGTAACAAACAGGAACATAACACTGAGGGATAACACACATCAAGTGTTAACAATAAGTGTTAACAGGCAGTAAGTGCCTGTGGAGTGAATCATGCCTCAAAGCCCCTGCTTGTGAAGTTCTGCATCATGTTCATGTTTGGTTTCCAATCTCTTCTCAATTGTAATAACCCTACTAAAACCTGCCAACCCAATTGCTCTCCCACCCAGAAAGAGGAAATAATTTAAACAAAAGTTTTGGCTTTTCCTGGAAGGAAATTCTAATACAGCCAGGTTACCTTCACTCTTTCATTTTATGATTAGATCACAGAATCACAGAATCAGTGGGGTTGAAAAGACCTTTGAGATCATGAAGTCCAACCTATGACCTAACACCACCTTATGAACCAGACCATGGCACTGACTGCCACAGCCAATATTGTTTAAAACACCTCTAGGGATGGTGACTCCACCTCCCTGGGCAATGGCCCAAATTGTAAGACCTAAGGCACTGCCTGAGAAACTGTTCTGTGGTGTGTGTCATCTTCCTGATCAAGACCTTTGAAAGCGTTCTTGCCTTCTCCTTGTGCTTGGCCTATCTTTTTCACTGGAAACATTAAACCCTTATTCTTACAATCCTCTGCTCCAAACTAAGTAATTCCAGTCTTTCATTGCTGGTAGTACCAGCGAGGTATTTATTTTTTTACTATGTTTTGTTCTAAATATACATAGTCATAGTCTTCCTTTTGTTTTACAGTAGCAAATAACTTCTATTTCTTATTAATTTAATGCTGTTTCATGAAATCCTTCTAGCTTTTATTCACTTTTGAAATAAACATAAAAAACTGATGCCTTGGAAGATGTGAGGCAACTTACTGTGCTGAGTGGTTTTCAGAGGCACACAGTGCAATTCAGCCTAGTATTATATAAAAAAGGTATAGACAATGGAAAAGGAATTTTAGATTTTATTCAGTTTTGAAGTAGGAGAGAACAGCCATTGTATTTCTCATGCTCCTCTATATTAATTTTTTTGAGCAGTGATTATACATATGAAAATTATTTTTCCCATCCAAGCATTACCACATGATTATTTTTTTTCTAGTTTACCTGAGAAATCTGTGTTTCATTTGTTGGCTTATTTAGAAGGTCCTCTTGATAAACATAACTTGGCCCATAATTCAGACATCATTAAAATAAGATTTTTATTAGATCTTTACTAAATCAATGTCTTATAAAATTAAAATCCATCTTAGAAATATCTGGCTGATCTTTGAAGTACACATCAGCAGGAGCTTGAAATGCATCTTCTAGGGTTTTTCTAGTGTTGAAAAAAGTTTTACTTTAAGTCTTACTTAAAGATCTCTTTATTAGAGACCTGGTTCAAACATCTGATAACCGCTCATGACTGAACCACTGAATTTTAGCTTAGATGTTACATCTTCAATGACTGGTTTGGAAATCCTATTAAGTGATTACCCTGAAAGGACTGAGGTTTTGTTAAAACAGTTAAACCAATTGTTTTGATTCCAAAGCAGTGGTGTATAAGACAGGTCTGTTTAGCCAGTTCTGACCTTCCAGGCTGAATCTGATCCACTTTTATAGCCAAGGTTAGACACCTCTACATGCAGCATTCTTGCAAACTTGATGATCATGACTAGTACTTATTCTTAATCAAAGACTATGATGACTGAAGTAAAATATATTGAAAGTGTTTTTGAGGTGCATGCTCCTCCAAAAATTTTGGAAAACCTTGAAGTACTTGGCACTTTGTAACTTTCAAAAAATTTAATTCTGAGAAAAACCTTTTATTTGTGAATCTTTTATTGAAAATCATGGGCCTTTCAGATTTAGTTTTCTCTTAAAGCATATATGACAGAACTCCCACCAAGAAAGAAGTATGTTTCAGCTGCTTGATTATCAGCAAGTTGCTCTGCATGAACTTGTACAACGCTATTAAGTCAAATTCTTCATTACAAATTCAAAATAACTCCAGATATTTATCAATCTGACCAAATCCAAGACTCACTCTCATGTGGATTATTTCTAGACATATGTCATTATGCGGGATGTGTAAGAATGCCTGTTCTAATAGAGCAGCGAATTAGAGTAATGCATGGAAAAAAGGTTTTTTAAAAAATCTAAAGGGTGGGACTCTTTAACAGTTTTAGAGGCAGCTACATCTCAGTGCAGACCTAACACTTTGTGATTAGTTACACTTCAAAGCAGTGCCTGAAACTATTTTATTTTATAAATTAATGTCTCAATGAAATGTGAGGAAGAAAGCCAATAATAATTTAAAACTATTTGAATCAGACCTACCTACAAAATCTCTCCAACTAGATATATATCCACATATCCATATATATGCATAAATATATGCACAGACACCCACACACGCACATATATATAAGGCTTTCATTTTAGTTTTAAACACAGGAACATTCCACAGATAAGCACAGCTTCAAGTGATATTTAGTAAATTGCTATTCAGCAACTTAAATTTGGTGTTTTAGTAAAACGGCAACAAAGGTTGCTGTATTGCAATTACTTTACTACAGAGCAGGACAGTCCCAAATAATCTCTTTTCTACAAAATCAAGTAATGAAATCACCCTAACTTATTTGCAATCTACATAGAAGCACAAGAATGTTTTCTGAGACATGCAGTATTTTAAAATTATCTTAAAATCAAATAAATACATCTACAAAGTTTTTTAGATTGATCTTGGCATTATTATAGTGGTCTCTCAGGCAAAAGTGCCTTTAAAAGTACAATTTACCATAATACACAAGTGCAAAATTGCAGATACAATACATAAGAGGTGTATTATGGAGTCTTACTATGATTTGTGTTGAAATCCCTGTACACACCAAAAGGGGTCAAGAAGCTACTGTATATGTGAAAATGAAGTCCTAAATTACCAGGCATGATCCATTATGAGTTGCTGGGTTTTTTTCTTTTTTCTTTTTACTTCTCCCTTCATTTGCTCTTTCTCTCTGCAAAGAGGTTTTCAAAGGGTTAATGGGAATTAGGTATTCTTTTCCCCACTGACTCTGAGTTGTGGAACTGAGATCTCTGGTAATGTACATTTTTGAAAACTGAGAGCATTTGCTCTTGGGGTCCTGTACAGTCTTCTTTTTGTACTGGTGTAGGCATACTGTGACTAGCATTGAAAACAGATTCTCTAGTTTTAACTGTAATGTAAGTTGGTAGAAAACATGAAAGTCCTGAAGCCATTGCCCAAAACTTTCATGAGAAAGTGGGGGAATCATGTAATTTACTTCTATAATCTTGGAACATTATCATTAAATACTAAAATATTTCCTAAAAGTTAATCTGCATAAATTTAAAAATCTCTAAGGCAAGAGTAAAACACTGGCAGAACTAAAAAAAAATGCATGCAGAATTAAAAATTAAAAATAGAGTATCATCTAGTGGTCTCAAACTGTCCACATATTCCAATGCCACTTCAATACCAGTTTTACAGTTCTTGCACAGCAGAGTTTAGCGGAGCTAGTCCTGGTAGAAATCGGTCTGTGTCACCTCCATCAGCTAAAGTTTCAAGAACTGTCACTTCATGACTTGTGATCCCCTAGATAATTTCAAAGCAGTGCACAATCTAGCATCTAAGTTGTGAATTCAGCTTCTTCATATAAATTGCAAATTCAGTTTCTTGCCTTCATGTGTGCATCCGTGCGGATCAGACTGTGTCACTTTGTTCAATATGTGGTGTGTGTCAGCGAGAAGTATCTGTCGCCAGCCCAGCAAAGGGCCCAGGGCACGCTGTAAATTCTGTTGCTGCAAAACAAATTTTGTTGATACCTGAGGACTGTAGTTTCCCAACTCTGCTTTAATATAGGGTTGCACTCAAAGTCCTGACAGAGGGAAGTGCACCAATTGTCTTGAAACATGTTGGTAAAAACACTAAGAAGATGTTTACCTAGTTAATCAGTCAGAAACAATTACAGTTTTCACCCCTAGTTTTTGCATGCACGGTTTAGGTTGACTAGAAAAGAGCAAACCCAAGCACAGAAGATTCCTACTGTATGAGCTAACAACTTTGTAACCTTTACATCCACAAAATGAGGGCTCTGGTATTCTGGAGCTCTCACTGCTGTTCCTTTGATGCCACCAAAGCGAGTAACAGCAAAGAACTCGTCCATGTGGATGTGTTAGCCTGACATCCTCCAAACTGCCCTTTTCGCCATCTTATCAAGAATAACAAGATGAGGAACAGAAAAAAAAGAAAAAAAGAAAAAAAAAAAAAAAAGAAAAAAAAGAGGGAGAGAGAAAAATAACAGAGCAAATGCCTTACTAAATCAGAGCTGCTGCTTGCATTGCTTGTTGAATAGCTTGTGCTGACAGATAATATTCTGGAAATGTTAATGCAAATTGCACAGAGCAACCTTGACACTGGAACTGCTGTGCATCTGTGGGGTAAAGGGGAAGAAGGGAGATGGCGGGGTAGGAAAAAGATAAAAGAAAACTGAAAACATTCAGATATGCTTGCGAGCAGAAGCAATAATTCTAGGTTGATATCCAGGAAACCTTGTCAGTGCTTCTGCATTACTCTTATTGAGTGTCTGTTGAAGTTTGGTTTTGGCTTGTAGCTTACAAATGCTTTCTGGTACTTGTAATTTATTATCCAGCAATATTCATTAGGAACTAGTTTAGAACATCAAAAAGAGTCATTGGAAGTGTTTTTTGTGTTTTGCGATCAATACAGATAGTGACATTGCACTTAATTAAAGTAGGGTGAAGCGTGCTATGTATCTGTAGATCCTGAGGCAGGATTTTAATTTAAGTCTTACGCATTCTGTGTGTACTGCAGTAGCAAGTATGCAGAAATAATTTCCTTTTTTTGTCAGTGGAAGTTCAGCCTGTTTTTAGACTGCTTCATTTCAGTGCAGTGAGAACTTTTGGTGCCTACATGGGTCAGGTTTTTTTCACTTGCTTAGGATGACGGGTGAGGAATTCAGACCACATCACATTTATGTCTAATAGATTCTCAAGTACAGTAGAACCAAATTCTTCCCTCTAAGTTGTTTTTTTGAATTTCCAAAGAGGAGTAGCCATAATTCCTCCATTGCTGTTGCCTCATTGAACCACTCAGAAAACAGCAGCAATTTCAAAACCTGGAAATGCAATTTGTCTTCTTTGTCTATCACACTGAACTGACTAAACAGTTAACACATTTTTCCTTATTTTCAGTTTGATTATACTGTGTAGTGTTGCAGTACACTTCAGCCAGTTCCTGCTGTTAATGGTTATTATTTTCTGCCTTTTCTAGTGATAGTGACACTACTAGGATAGAAGCAAAACCAGCATCAGAAGTGTAAATGATGCTTGGGAGATTCAGCCTAGGAAATATTACGTATATGATGCACCATTTATTGCTTCATGTTGCTGTAACATTTAAATACTGAGAAAGAAATTTTAACCATTTTAAGATCATTCTGAGTTGTGATTTGGTGACAACATTCTTCATACACAGAAGCACTGCCTCTTAATGATTGTGTCCATGGGATCCACTGCTGAGGATCAGTGTGGGATGTCCTGGCCAATGCCGGAGTCCCTCCTGAGAGTTGTCCTTGATTCAGCTGGAAGGCAGGTACTTGGATATCTGTTCAGGAGAAGGACTCACTTGTTGTCAGCACTTGCTAGGGGCAGCTTCACAAAGGAAGGGATCAGTTGTCTGCAGCAGTGATTGGATCACAACCATGCCAGATGCAGAAAGGGTCTGTGCCTTTTATAAATGGAGAAAGAAACAGTATGTTTTGAACTATATTCTTAACTGACAAAAATCTATGATCTGTTTCATCAAAGCCAGTTCAAGATCAAATACACACTAATTTCATTCCAACTGCTTTAGGTCTGTTGGAGTTATTCCAGTTTACACCCCATGAGAATTTGGCATAAGCATTTTAAAAGGCAATTAGGCCCTAAAGCAAGAGCAGACTGTGTTATATTTGAATTTCCAACTAAACTCTAAGTAGCAATAAATACAACATACAGCACAATTATGACTTGCTCACTCTCCTCCCCTTATTTAAAGAAAGGAGAACATCTTTACCTTTTTTGCTTTGATCTCTCTGAGCATCAGAATTTTAACAGATCATTTGACTCATATTTCTTTTTATATTGCTGTAATTTTTTAGTTTTAATTAATGTGACAGATTGAAATATAAAAAGATAATTAAAATAAAGACTAGCATTTAAATTCCTGGGCTAGAAAAGTAATCCTTAAAACATTTTTAAAATACATGCTGATATCATCTGTGAATTATAAACTTTGTAATTAATCACCCATTAATTCTTACATTTCTATTGCATTGGCCGGAGAATAATCATTAATGCATATAAAATTAAACTGTTATCTCAAAATTTTAGTTGACTTTGTGTAAGTGCTATATGAATATCCATATTGTCAAAGCTCTTTCAATGAAAGTAGCAGGAACATTTCATGTTATCTATTTATCAATGTATGTGTTAGGTGAAGAAAGTTAGAAATAAAAATATATAAATTATATATTGGTTATATATTTATGTAAGTGGAGTAAATATATGTGTAGTTGTGTGACTTTGTACCTTTAACAAAGTTTGACAGGAAACAAAATTGAAGCAATTTTCAAGATTGGTAAATTCTTCCTTGAACAAAGGCAATTTTTTTATACCAGAACAAGTTGTTCTAGAAAAAGATTTGGAATTTATGTTTTCTTGTTATACTTCCATGTGGTTCCTCCCATTTTCTTCATTAGAAATTGAGGTAGTAGGTTTAGGACTGATAGTAGTATTATTGATGCAGCTTCTCAGAGAGAAGTAAATTACTGACAAACATGATACTGTGGCAGGATGCAAATGAGAGCCCCATTTCTACTTGTGTCAGCACAAATTTTTCCCCAGACTTCAATGAGATTGATATTTCACCATGGATCTTTATCAGGTTTTCAGAACAATTATGGTAGTTGGAGAAGGCAGATCAGGCTTTTAAGAAAGAAGTTTCAAATTACAAAAGAGTTTCTTATCTGTACACAAGGTATAAAAGACACAGTCCATGATTACATTAATTTTAATGGAATTTTCTACGTGCTAGTGCTTTAGCACCAAATTCAGGAAGGTAGCACACACAGCAGAACAGTCCCATCTTTTGGGGTTTTTCACTATCTCAGGCCTTCTGAACTTTCAATTTATATTCCCCCAAAAAAAATACTTTCAATTTTCTGTCTGGAGGGGTTATTAGCCGTAGCATATAATGGAGTAAATGATGAATAGCACACCTGTTTTCTAAGAAAACATACAAATATAAAACTGATTAGATTGTGACTCCGCTGATATTAACCTAGTCATATATATAGATATAGATACAGAGATAGATATACAGATACAAACATATCCACAATAACATTGTCTTAGCATGTGGGTTCTTTGCTCTCATGCCTTAAATAAAATCAGCAAATTAATGAACAAAAGTAAAATGCAGAGTCAAAGACATACAGAAAGGATTCTAGTTCACAGAATTATTCTTGTAGAAATCACTCTGTATCTCTGCACAGTTGAATGATTTCAGATTGCACTCACAATTCTGTTCCGTATAGGATATTGCACTACATGGGAACTGATTAAATATAATGCAACACAAGTGATGCAATGATATACAGCCTAATCTGTATTAAAGGGCATGCACTGGCATTAGTCTAGAAACATTGAGTCAGTCTGGTATTTATATCATAGTTTACTGACAAATACTAAGAGTCAAATATACTTACCAGAAATTTGAATGTTCTGTTCTGAAAATATTACAACAATTTCACTGCATTTTTACTTTGTAATAGTGAAAATAGTGCTTGACTCCTTTTACATTGTTTATTCTTATTTCTTGTTGAGTCACACTGAGATCCAGTGTCATCTATTCTCCTACATTTCAGCATCTTGCAATATTTGATAGGTAACTTGTCACAGAAAATTCCATTGTGCTAATCCTGTTAGAACACGGCATGAATATTGATCAGTGTAAACATATGCTTTTTCCCAAGGAGACAGTTACCTCCCTTTCATGTCTTTTCTTTAGTTTTGATACTACTAGATTTAGAAATACATTTCACAGGTGCTTGATCAGCATTTGCTGGACTAGACCTTACTTAAGCAGATAAGGAAAGCAGCAACTCCCAATATTGTAATGTCACTGTCTTCTGCAGACTGAGAAGTAGCTGGGTTAGATTTCCTACAGGTTCTTTCTACAGTTAGTGGAAATGTGTTTTCTTTATATAAATACCAGAGTTTTTTATCTATAGAGAAGATTTTTTAATGTTGCAAGTTCACCTTCATCTCAGCAGGCATAGAGGAGATTCTTGGTACCAGGTAAAGGTTTGTCCTGGTGCAGAAAACATCGACACAAAAAGCTATTTTGAGTTGGTAAAGAAAAATTATTGTACTAGAAATGTAAAGTTGACTGTTATCAGTCAGTTAAATAACTTGTATTTATTTGCTTCTTTCTGATCAATGAAGTTTTTCTTTTCAGACAATCAGAGCAAAACATGAAAAAGGTTTCTGATCATTTTTGGAGCTTTAGTTCTCTTTTTGGGAATGTTCTTTTGGCTGGATGACCACCATTTCTCACAACTGTGACAATGTAGGAGAGGTCAGAATATGTCAAAGGGGTCAACAGATGGGGAGCACTCAAAGGAGAGCCAAGACACACCTTTTCTTAGATCTGACCATAGGCTGTGAGCATCATCTGCAGTACTATAACTATTCCCACCGTGAGCACTGATTGCCAGTGTGGCTCAGTGGCATTGAAAGATATTTATAAATTACTTGCATTTAAAAGTATGGAGGTCACTTGTTTATCTCTCAGCTCATTTGTTTTACATCTTTTAGAAAGAAACTTGCAGTAGTATGAAAACTGTGCCCAAGCCAAGTGCTGAAGGAGATATGTGGTAGCTTTTCTCTGTAAACTTTTCCAGTCTCCATTAATTTGCAAGATTATTCCAAGCAGTGCAAGTAAAATCTAAATCTGAAACAACGTCATGCAAAAAATTGGATCCTTTCTGATTACTTCTTCATTAAACCAATGTGATATAGTTAAGCCTGAATGTATTTAATGGGATATCTCTAATCTCTAATATCTATGAGAGATTTTTTAAACTGTCAGAAATGCTTAAAATAAAAGAACTTTTAAAAATGGATATTCAAAATTTTTCAAACAATAAAATTCAACCATTTGGTTATGTAAGTTCTAAAAACAGGTGATTTCGTTCCTGCTCTCAGAAATTATTAACTAAATACTCAGGTATAGGGACAGGTACTGTGTCCATTTTCCTTTGTTCAGGGAAAATTATACTTACCCATTCAGACTAAAATTACTAGCCAAAGTACATCCAAAATTCAGTAAAATACTGGGCAGTTTCTTTCAAATAATTTAGGTAATGGAAAACAAAATCCCTGAAGTGGAGGACAGTGAACTCTGGTAGACACTTGATACATACTGTAGTGTCAACAAAGGGATGAATTTTCCCTTATGCTGTGACTGAGAATAGAAACACAGTAATAGCAAGAAAATTCTGCAAGGAAGACATTAAAAATTATCAGGAATTAATAAGCTGAGTTTCCTGAGCTTTGCAGCATGCCATATAGGACTGATTTGCTAATTTTTATCCAAGAATACTAAAAGAATTAGACAACCATCCAAATGAATATTTTTTGCTGATTTTTGCCAAATACTACAGTGCTGGGAAGATGGTACTATTGTGCCGGAAGTGGTTTCATAGCACATCTTGGGAATAGATAGGTGCTTTTGCTGAGCTTGTTCCAGAGAAAATCATGAAAAGTGCATCATGAAAAAGCATTTAGCATGGCAAATGAAGGTCAGACAACATCATTACATCAAAAAGAATTGTTGCCAGATGTCTGCCTTTTCTGCACTGTCAAGTTGCTTGGTGAGAGGATTACAAGGACGCATATATATCCCTACATGGCATTTGTGATATACTTGATGTAGCCCTAGGCTGAAATATGTAGGGCTCTACATGAAGAGCATAATCTGCTGCTGTGTAAGCAGAGGAGTATCATATAAGATAGCTCTAAGTACTGTCTGTAAAATTAGTGAGAGTTGTTTTCAAACTGAAAAGTATTCAAAGCAGAACTTCAAGAATAACCTGAGGTTGAAAAAAACTCATAAGGAGTAAATACAAAAGTTCTGTCTACCAAAAAGTTTAACATGTTGTTTCTACATCTATTTAAAGTGTTTGCTCTAGACATTTTCAATAATTAAGAAGTTGTGATCTAAAGGGGAAAGAAGCAAAAAAAAAATTTAAAGGGTTGGAATCTGAAAAAAACCCAAGAACTGTAAATTACATTTTGGTGTAATAGTTCAGGTAACTACCACTCAACAGCTCAGGAACATGGCTGTACATTTTCAAAAAAATGTCAAACACTAAGGCTTGCTGCAGAGAGCCACAAAGATGCTCCAAAGCTGGGAAAAGTGAGTATTTAGACATTGAAATAAAGCTTTAAATCTGTACAGTGTACCAATCACATTGCTGCAGTCCTGCATTTACAGCCAGGTGATGCATGCTTGGTAATTTCCGCAGCCCTTCTCCAGGAGCTCTTAAATAGGTCCGCATTTCTCAGTTAGCCCACTTTGTGAAGGGTATGAAGTTCAAAGAGGGGATATTAACATGTAATGTATTCAGCAGTTTGCATTGCCTCAATTATGAGTGAAGAAGGAGTGGCAGCCTGAAAGAGCACACTCTTGAATCTTTAGACATGTGGGTTTACTTTTCTGCCCTTTATCAAGTTTTCCATATGACACTCACAGTAGTAACTGAAGTGAAAATCTCAATACCTCCACTTTTTTTTTCCTGTAAGGTTTTGCAAACTCATTATTTTCTGGTTCATGCCAAGCTCATGTCCAGAATTGTGTCCAATCATGCCATTAAAACGGCATAGCAAAAAAGTGCTGTCGGGGTGAAGTAGACTTTAGGTTTTCTTTTAAACAATCATATAAAAACTGAAATCAGAATTAGACAGGTCTCAGACTCTACTGGTTAGTGATCTACAAAAGGCATTTACTTTCAGGAACACAGTCTGTTGTGCCTGATGTAGCACATGCCTGCTTTATCCAGTGACAACCCAAAAGTCATTGCTGTTTGTGTTCGGAATGGAAGCTGAAACTTGCAAAGGGTCCTCCCATATGTGAAAAAAGGCTCTCACATCTGAGCATGTGAGTGCCTCATCTTGGGGCAAGAATGAACCATGTTTGGTTTGCACATCCACCTGCAGGAATTCAGCTGCATGTGCCCAGTTCTCAGATGTATGGAGATCAGTCTCCACTACAATCTGCAGTGAGAGACAGTCCCTGCAGCTCTGACTGATGCTGATTGTCATTGTAGAGCACAATTACCTTCCCAGAACAGACAGCTAGCTCAACTTTACAGGTTACCTAGCTCAGCAGGGATATCTGCACAGGAAAAAACCTTTTCCACTAACTGAAGATTCCTGAAAAGCCTCTGGATCTAAGACCTAGACATTTTCCTTTTTTTTTTTTTTTTCCCCAACATATAGACAAATGTATCTTTTTATTTTCTGTATGAAAGCAGAGACTAAAAACAAGGTGTACACAGGACCCTGTTGTTAGCTCAGGGAAAACTCAGTCCCAAAACAAGATAGCATTTAAGGGCCAGTCAGTGCTGGATCTTTGGGATTCCAGTCAAAAGTACCTGCCCTTTTCCATGAACAGTATTGGCACATCTGGTGCTTATTTCAGTGCTGTAGGTTCCTCTCTGGCAGCTTGGTAACTAAGGAACTTCCTAGAACTAGTCCTGTACTCTTTGCTAAGAGCCAGAGGCTGAATTAAATGTCAGGTCTGGTATCAAAGCACCTGGGCTATGGGCTCTGCAGTGCTGGTGTGCAGTATCTTGGCTGATGGGGCATACAATTCCACTTGGCTTAACTTGTTCTGCAGAGGGGGTTACAGCACATCAGTTTGCATTTTTTGTCAGCTAGGGGCACACTCTGGGACCCTACTGACTCCAAGTAACTTTACTGGGAAGCTGTCCCTTAGCAGTCAGATTTCCAGGTTGGGTACAGGTATCACAGCAACTTGAGGCTGAGTTGCTATGTCAGAAAGCTCAATACAAGATCATAGAGGTTGAAAGGGGCTTTAAAGACCATCTAATTCCAGCCCCTTTCCATGGGCAGGGACCTCTTCTACTATACCATGTTGCTCAAAGCCCTGCACAACTTGGCCTTGAGCATTTCCAGGATCCTCTGGAGTTGTCCTGGTGGGGAACATAGAAATGCCATTATTTCATATCAAATAGATTCTAGACACAAACTTTACAGAATGATGCCTTCTTTTTTTTTGTTTGTTTTGGCTTGGTTTGTTTTGTTTGTCTTTTTGGGGTTTTTTTCTTTCTTTTTTCCTTTGGTTTTTGGGGGTTTTTTGGGGTTTTTGTGGGGTTTGGGGGTTTGTTTTGGTTTTGGGGGGTTTTGGGGGTTTGGGGGGGGCTTTTTTGGGGTTTTTTTCTGTTAGAGTAACACACTTTACAGAGATATTTGGTGTACTTACCTAGGTCTGTAAAATACCTTCCAGCAAGATGCAGTAGAAGTAGGGGGAAAAAAGCCCTACAAATTTTAACAAGTGCACTTTTTGCCAACCTATTACACATCTGCTCACAGGGAAAACTCTTACTCACCAGTACAGCAGTTTTATGTCTAGTTATTTCAAAATGCACTCTAATCATTGTTATGTGGGTATGTTTTTATATTTGTGCAAATGAGTGAAGTGTTCACAGACAATTCCGAAAGTGCATGCCTGTAAATCCTATTATGCTAATTGTTGTCACTATGTCTGTATTTTAGTTGCTGGGATTGTTCAAAATCCTGAAAAAATATGAAGAATTCAATGAACATTTTACACCATAAGCCCAGTTTGCAATGAAATTGAATTATTTTCTCTGCAGTCCAGCTCTCAGTGGAGTAACTGTGCAGTTACAGGCTTCTCTTTATTTTTTATTACTATTATTATTATTATTTGTTTTAAAAAGTGCATTAATGACAAAACTAGGCTATTAAACTGCTGCCTCTGGCATCAGTCACTCAAACATAGCTGTGTTGCACTTTTTAGCAACGAAATTAATTCCACATGAAGAGAAAAACTATTCACTCTTTTCCTTTTTCAAACTTTGCAGACGTCTTGCAGGAAATGGCTTGACATTCATTCCTAAGGGAGCATTTGCTGGCCTTTTCAGTCTTAAAGTGCTGTAAGTAAACTGTGTGTTGTTTGATATATTTCTGATTTCCTAAATGCTCTAGGGAACTAATTAACCAGTGAAGTTTTGATCAAGTAAATTACATATTTTGATCAGCTTATTTTGAACAATTTCATTGAAGATACATATGAACATCATTAAATCTTTGTTTTTTCACATAGAAAGTATCCTAAACAAAAGTTGGAAAACATTAATAGCATTCTAAATACAACTTGCTCATCAAGTAGATGTCTGTACAATATCAAAGGTAAAAATTTATTCAGTTAATAGTTTCTTTAATTATCTCAAAAGTCCTGATTTCAGCTGAACTTTTCATGATCACACAAAACTGGGGGTTTCCTTTCCTTGAGAACATGGGGGGAAAACACTGTATACAGTGCAATGTAATTTTAAACTGTTCACATTTCATGTATTGTTCTTTGCAATGTAATGACTATTACATAAATTATTAAAAATATTACAAACCCCTGTATTATTTGGAGTAGTAAGACAGTACATAAACTTACTAAAATTACTAACAGACTACATCTCACAGTTTTTACACTAGAGGGGATCTTTGCCCATGTAAAGTTCACAGAAACTGTAGTATTAGCAAGAACAGCAGCCTCCTAGGCAGTGTCAAGCCAGGCCTGATGCTACTGTACAAATTTCTACTGAATAAATACTTAGCAGAGTATTCCCTCTCCATCTTCTAAGTTGGCAAGCTTTAGCTCTTGTTGGCTCAAGCAGATTTAGGCCTGCCAGAAATTATTTCATTTACAATGTCCCATTGAATATGCCTCCTTTTGAAGGAAGCATGTATTACTTCAGATTTTACCACATAGAATATTTATATATATAGGAGTTGGTCCAAACAAGGATGTTAGGTAGTATGAATGAAATCATATTCAAGAGGAAAATATTCGTGAGGAGTGGAAAGTGATTTTTCAGTCTTTGTAAGGTAAATGTGATATTTCAGAAAAAAAGATTTATCAATTCATTGCTAGCAGCCTTTGAGCTGAGAAAAAATATTTCACTGAAAAAAATTAAGCAGTTTATTTATAGAGGTAAAATTTTATTCTAACTAAATCATAAATGCCTCACACTGTTAAGAGATGATTTGCTATTTTTGCATTTTCCTGAGTAAGAATTTCAAGACTCAGTCCTTCATAGCTTTATCAGAAGAGAATCACTTCAGAAGGAGAACATTATCAGTATAGGAGAATGATAATTTCAGAATTGGAGGCAATTAGGAGGTTATAAGCCCTATTGAAAGCAAATCGGATTTATTGTTTTAACTTCCTTAGATGCTTTGAAAATCCTGCTCAAAGCTGATGTCTAGCTGTTAACAAAGCCAGTATGCTACAGGTATTTGTTTGCTTTGAAGAGAGCGGGCCTTTGACAGGGGCAGGGGAATGGATTATTTGTGTAACTTTCTTTGTAACCTTGAAGTAGGACCAGCACAAAGAAGGCAAACCTGGAAGAAAATTTGCAGTAGAAAGAAATTATCTTTACTGTGTTGATTCTGGCTTTTGTGCTACCCAAAATGTAGGATGCTGCAGAATAACCAGCTACGCCAGGTTCCTACCGAAGCACTCCAGAACCTGCGCAGCCTGCAGTCTCTGTGAGTATACCTGATTAATCAATTTGCAACCTTGAGTGAACATTAATATATGATTACCTAATAATTATCTGTTCATATTACTTTGTAATGTGCTGACTCAACTTTTTCTTTTAATTCTCTTTGAGCTGCTTTTCAACAGAATTGTACTTTCAATTAGACATTAAAAGTGATTGATTTCATTCCAGTAATTTCCTGACACTGGCATCTTCTTCGCAGCATTATAGACTGGTTCAACATCTGAGAAGACACTCCTTGCAATGCTTTCTCTCAAGAACATGGTATCGTGTTAGTATTATTTACTAGGGAAAAGAAGGAATCCCAAATTACTCCCTTCTTTTTTTTTCATTGGGGGTATTTTTTTCTTTTTAAGCAGTATGAAAAACACTAATAACTCATGAAACAAAGTGTACTAGAAGATGCTTAATTACATTCTGTGCTTCAGGCAGGCCTCTGTATTTATAGCTCTTGACTGTCCATGCTGACTCAGTCCACAAACTTCAGTTTTAACAGAACTCTTGCCAGAACTGCTAGACCAAGAGTGAAGATTGGCTGCTTTGTGGTATGAATGAAATTATTTTGGTGTTCTTCGGCCCTATGAGAATGGTTGTACCAGGTTGTGCTGATAGCTGACCTAGCCCAGCATCCAGCCCACAATAACAGATGCCAAAACAAAAGAAGGTCCAACGAAGTGTATAATACTGCTTTGGTAAACTGCTCCAGCAGCCAGAGATTTGCAGTTAGGGACTCATTGAGTCTATCATGGCTTTGATAGCTAAAGGGTTTTCTTCTATGAGTTTGTACAATTGCATTTTGAGCCAGTGAAACACTCATGATTTTTTTGTGGCAGCATGTCTGCTGATCAGCTAGCCTGTGTAGCATGGGGAGGTACCTTCTAATATTTACTTGTAACTTTTCAACACGTGATGTTCTCTGCAGCATCAGGGGAAAATGGAAGCAGCAGTTCTGTATTCTTCTTCACAAGATGAAGTTTATATTATATATCTCTCCTATACCTCCATTAGTCAGTTTTTCAGATGTAATCTGTTAGGATTGTCTCTCATGTGGAAGCTATTCCATTCCTCTGTCATCCTTGTCATGTTACTGAACTTGTTTTCAGTTCTCATGTATTTGATCTGAGATGAGTGGAGGAGGGATGAGCCCTGCACAGAATGTTTAAAGTGCTTGTGCACCATGGGTTTATAGAGAGCAAAAATGGATGGGTTTTTGTTTGCCTTCTTACTAATTCAAAACTTTTGTTTTGTTTTTTTTTAACCTTTACTGAATGCTTAACTGTTATTTTCATTCTTATTTGCAACTGCAGGACCTCTTTCTAGCATGTTAGTAGCTACTCAAAAACTTGTCCTGTAAAGTTTGAATTGCCTTTTCCCTCAGTGCCTCTCTTGACACCTATCTATAATGAACTTCATCTGCCATGTTCTTTTTCAGCCAGTTCGGCATCAGGAGTTTCTTCTATTGCATTTGCAGTTCGTATTTGAAACTAGAAAGACGTTTTTGCTGTGTAAACACAGGATGTGGTAAATTGAGTTAGTTTCTGAGCAACACACAGAATTGTATTCTCGCCTGATACAAAAGAAAATTTAAAAATTTCCTAAAGAAGCTATTGATTTTTAATCTGCAGCATGAAATATCTAGATGACTGAAAACAGAGAAGCAGTTCTTTGCTCAGAGAAAAATGTCAAATGACTCTTCTCTATACTTTAGTTGACCACCTTATATTGTCACAGAATTACTCTCAAATAAAGTGATTTTCCTAAAACATTACAAGATCCAAATAGAAAACTCAATCTGGAAGTTCAAATAGCTTTCACAAGAAATGTTGCTACACTGTGCATTGATCACCAACATCACAGGTAAAAATCTAACATTGACAAAGATAGAATGAACATCTGTACCAGTCTGGTTAGAGTTAAGGTGTTGGTTGGTTGAGAAATGTGTTATGTTGAACATACTGTTCTTTTTTGTGTAGGTAAAGAAGCTCCACCAGAAGGTTAACATATTCTGTATACATTTTGTTCAGCCAAAATCTGAAGACCAGAATTAATGAAATTAGTTTATTTTCAGAAAAAATCATGTAGTCTGTGTATAATTTAGCACTATACATACACACATTATGCTGTAATAGCTCCCATGTTCTTATGCCTGTCTTGAACTACATTTGCCTCTTTAATATATAAAGCATTTGTTAAGGTTTCTAAAGGTGAAACAGCCCTAAGAATTAATTATCTTATAATTGTTATTTGGTCAGTTCCTTTTTTCTTTATTGACCAGACATAGACAGAAATATCTCAGGCATATACTTTTGAGGTTACAGTTCTTTCCTTTGATCTTTGAAAAAGTCATGAGAAAATTCTGGTCTAGTAACTATATTAGGTTTTGTTTCTGCTAAACAAACAAAAAAATCTTGCTGAGATCACATCACTCTATACACATTCTGGACCAAAACATGATAAGCCAAGCCAACAAGAGTTCCTTTGTTACTCTGAAAGAGATTGTTGAATTTTCAGTACAGTTTCTAAACAAAATGACAGTCTCACTCAGGCTTTGCTGGAAATATTTTTTTCCTTGGGTGAAGAAGTTGAAGAAGTAAACTAGAGTTTGTGCAGTCTATTTAACGTACTGAATGAAAACAGAGGGAGAATAGGAATGGTCAGTAGAAACCTTTAGACAGCTGCCTAGCAGACCCAAGATGGAATGATATGGGTTTGTACAGAAAAACTACTATCACCTGAAAAACGATCACTGGCAAAAGAGACCTCTTTGAGGAAAAGAAAACTATTATTCTTTTGTTTGCTTAAAAGGGGTTGTGCCTTCCAGATAAAGGTGTGAACAGATTCAATTTCTTGTTTCATATAGTCTAGGAATTTTCTGTTCATGAGGTTGTTTTGCATTGGTTTCTGATTTACAATAGGAATTATTTCTTGAAACCTTTTTAATAGCATGAGTCTTTTCAAGAGTATAATTAAGAAGTTAAAAGCCTCCTCAAAAGCAGTTTCTATAAGATAACAACTTCTTCTATTTATTATGTTTAGGTCTGCAGGTGGCATGATTTCTCACAGCCTCATTAACCCTTTGCTTTGTGTTAGCATATATGCGGGGGGGAAAAATGATGGTGATGGGGCTTGAATCTCTTCCTTTTGTGGTTTTACTCAAGAAAGGCAGTCATGCAAAGGGGCAAACCATAGCAAATGCCTTTGATACCTTAATCAATGTGAAGAGGATTGTGTTAAAATCCTTTTTATAGATGTATTCATGTCTAATTGTGCATGTGTGCACAATATGTACATATGCACACACTAATATTCCACATTGCTCATAATGCACATTCATCACAAATATTTGCATCCAGGGTATTTCTGGATGATATGCTCTCCCTATTATCCAGTTCCAGCTAAAAAATGATAGTATAGGTGTCAATATTGATAGAACCATTAATTGATGTCAAATGGCCTGTGGTACAGAGAACAAGGGCTGATGCGTTACAGGAAAAAGCAACAATTTCTTCCACTTTATTGTCCAAACTGTACTATTGCCAGTATGTAAAGCGGTGTGACAAGATTGAGTGAAAAATATTCATAAATTTCTTATGGCTTGACTTAGCTCTAGAACAGATCAATCTTATTCAGACAGCAGATATTACTCATAATTATTATAAAATGAGAAATAGGCACAAAGATTAATCAAAAAGTCTGATTTGTGAATTTCACCTTTGACAGGAAAAATCTATGAGAAAACCTTAACGAATGACATCTTTTTTTGTCACTGAAGCAAAAAAAATAAGATTGAACAACATTAAAATATTCTCCAATTTTATAAAAGTCTTTGTAGTTCAGTAGTCAAAACCAGCAATGTGCTGCTTTGATTAATAAATGAGTTCAGCTACCAGAGCTTGGACAATGTTTGCATAGGACTTTAGTGCTTTATGTGGCAGGAGAATTATGGAAGTAATGAACACATGCTGATTTTGAGATGTGGTTTTGAGCAGAAGGGTGTAAGTATTATTGTATAGACTATAATTTTCCTCTGAATCTAGTATGAACACAAATTATCCAGATTGCTAGTCCTAACATTTCAAATGGCATTTATTTCTGTCAAGCAGAAAAGATTGTGCAGATACCTTGATTGAAAGGGAAGAATATACAATCACTGATGTGTCTCAACTTAGTACTTGGCAGTAGGATTCAAAGAGTCACTTGAATGCTCTCATTCCTATTAGTCACCTTGAGCAAATGTATTTCTTCTGAACAGACCATAAGCAGGAAATCTTTGGATTTTGTGTTTCACACATCATCAGTATCTCCATTCTGTGTTTAAATCAAGAAAACTTTTAATATATATGTATAGCTCAAAAACTTTTTACATATGTATGTAGATATGTTTTTCAAGTGTCATTTTTAATTAGCAGGTTATTTTCTGTCAAACTTTTTTCATTTAATGCAAGTATTTGTTTAAATAGATATCTTTGTTTCTCTAGTACAATCATCTTGGTTTTAATTACACCCTTTATATACCAGAATTAACATATCATTTCAGTATTTTTGAACAAACAGGGATTGGTCAAAAACTGGCAATGACATATCAATAATCTCTTTTTACTTTTTTCCCAAACTTTTACTTTTTTCTTACATGTTAAGATATATTTTATATTACTCGCCACTGAAAAGTTGCAGATCTCCATTTTCAAATGTTGCTTAATAAAGAAGGAAAGGGTAACTTGCATTGCAGGTGGAAAAGCAAAGCTTCTGTTATTCTTTTATTGGAACTATTGTAACACAACCTTTTGCAGTGAATTCTACAGATGAAACTTCATTGCATTTATTTTCTTGTTTAGACATCATTGTTAATAAGCAGCTCTTACTGCTGCATTGTCTGACACAAAAATAGTCAAAGTTAAGAACAGGTCAGGTGCTGTTTCACTGCCCATGCCACACCAGTCATGAAGAACATTTCAAAACAAGCATTATTTACTGTGTCACCCGCTCTCATTCCTGTGAAATTTAAAGGACTTTTGCTTTGATAGTGGAAAATAGGACAGAAGACAATACAGCCCACAAAGCATTTTAAACAGTTGACAGATGGTAAAAATAATCCATCTCTTCTCCCTTAACAACCTGCAAAGCTGCAATTTAGTGAAGAAAATAAATTGGACTTTACAAGTAACAACAAAGTAATATCAATGATTTTTTTTTTAGAATTTTCCAACATAATTTGTAGATTTCTTAAATTTTATTTATAAGGTATTTCAGTATTTACAGACCACCTGATGGTGACACCAGGTTTTACACAAAATATTATCGAGAATTCATCTCAGATGTTCTCAGTAGTTGCCTATCTGGAACAGGTCAGCAAATGGATTTTTCATCATCTCCCTACTCCCCCAAATATTTGACATTTCAAGAGAAGTTTCCATGGTTAGCCCAAACAAGCTCTGGAAGACTTTGAGGGCACACAGTTCTGAAATTCTTCCAGTTCAGGCTTTAAATTAAAAAGATGCTTTTTCCTCCCCCCCTAGAAATGTTAAATTTGGACAATTATTTTCCAGCTTGATCCTTCTGTTAATAATCCTGATTTTTAGTTGAAAGACCAAACAACTTTGATGAAGTTACATTCTCTCCAGAGAACTGTTTTCATGAAAAGACAGGAACCTTAGTTGTGGTTTTCCATGTCACACCCCATGATAATGAAAGCTACAGAAGGTATTATCCTTCTTAAGAAAGCTGGTACCTCAACAGGTACCCACAAACTCCCAGAGGAAAAGTTTCCCACATTAGAAATTGAGGTTGTTTGTACCCATGCAGATGTCTACACATACACAAAGGTGTCTCAAAACTCGCTGATGCAGTCTCCTCCTTTTATTGCACACCTTTTCCCTCCTGGGGCTGCTACAGCCCCAGGGCACTGGGCAACAGAAGAGTGACTGAAACATCAAACAGTAGTACAGTATCAGACCACCCCTCTCAGTCACAGACATTTTTCTGGATTCATAACCAAGGGGAGGAAGGTAGAGGAGCAAGGTTACCTAGAAAGCATTTGCTAATGTTTTTTTTAATGTGCAGACCCTGGCTCAACCAGCCAGTTGCTCTCAAAGTGGGTGCAAAGAGACTGTATTAGATCAACAACTCCAGGCCACTCGGTGATGTTTTCTTTCATCCAACAGAAGGTACATCTGACTCTTTCCTGTCTTACGAGTAATTTCAAAAGAGGGAGGGTGTATCACATCTCTAAGACAGACAAAATTCTCAACCTCAGAACTGCTAGCCGGAAATCATCTTGGATGGTTGAAGCCTGTCAGGATATGTGAGAGGCCAGGAAGCTGCTGTTGGAGTGTTTGGCAGTACAGGGGCTCGCACAGATCTCCAGTCAGGTCCTGGGGGCCATACAGTGGCATGCTGTGGTAATCACAACCAGCCAAGCAAAGCAGGCAGTGCCTCAGAGCACTCCTGGGCTCTGGCCTTGGCCACCCACCCGGCTGCACTGTTAACGGGGTCCTTGGCACACATTTGACCCATGCCAAATAACACTGCCCTGAGCTGGGGAGTGTGTTCCTGGGGTTCATCTGGTAGATCACATGTCCCCGGGACTGTCCCCAGCAGGTGACACCTTGCTTGGGAGGTTAGGAGAGGTCACTCTGAGCCATTTGGCTGCAGACTTGTGAGTGTTCCCAGACATATCAAACATGCCTGTCTATCTGTGTGGAGTCATGATCTGAGTCAGCAGCCAGATTCCTGGGATAACCCAACAACTGCTAGCCCCCACTTTTTCCCAGCTGTGGGTATTGAAAGTGCCCAGTATCAAAGCCAATCTCTGCATAAACATAGCAGTGCAGTTGGCTTCTTGTCTGTATGCAGTGTGATAGCATCCATTGTCTTGAATGCAGGTTTACCAATACCCCTGAGCAGCACATCTGGATGTGAAGAGAAACACTACAGATTGAGAAACTCCCAGGGCTGTGGAAACCTCCTCACGTAAAACTGAGCAGTGGGACAGAAACAAATGCTCCTAAACTGTGACTTGTGATTTGTCTTTTTTTGGTCTTCTTGTTGCTATGCAGGGTTCTTTGTATCAGTCCTGTAAAAGCGAGATTTGAGAACTACTGGGCTGTTGAGTTGTACTTAAGGTTTTTACAACAGTCCCATCATTTTCCCCTGTGGACTGAAGGGGATATCCTGCTTTAAAGATCAGGTTTGAAAAACATGGCTTACAACAGCCTGCTCTATTTTTATTACATCCACTTTTCAAAGCTAGTTTAGATGTCACTTGCCATTACTTAAATGAGACTTTAGTCAATCCTGTGAACAAACCCTTGAGAGGATCTGCGTGCCGACACACTAACAGAGATGGTGGGCTGCAAGTGACATTCTCCTGGCCTTTATGCCCCCCCAGACAGGCCTTGTCCACAACCCCTGCCCATCATTGCTGCATACTTCATGGAGAGACTTGACTGAGGCTCCCTGCATAGCAGAGCTGAGTCAGAAGAGGAAGGTGATATGAGAGGGAGAAGTGCACACCTTCTTTAGTCCACCATGCCTAAAATCAGCCTTCCTGTGTCCCCACTTCTCTGCCTCCCCTACCTGTTACCTGCAGTCCCTTTTTCTTTGGTTTTACCTCTCCTACTTCAAACTTAAACATAAACATCAGAAGAAACATGTTATCCTTGACTTCTCTATCCATCTTTGTGGATTTCCTCTTCTCCAGACCCTTGTGTTCTGGCCCTCATCTATTCAAGATGAGCAATCCATGTAATAGCTGATTATTTCAGAGGGAAAAGCGGTTTGGGAGAAATCTCCTTCCCAATCTCCTATCAAGCATTTGATTTAAACCTGAATGAATGGGCAAGGCACTCCAACCAGATATTAAGGAATTTCCTGATTGTGAGATATGCCTAGGTTGTAGCTGGTTTTGAGAGAAGATACAGAAAATGGGGATTATTTTTTTTTAAATATATATATATTCCCTTAGAAACCTACCACTGGCATGAAACTTAGCTTCCATTCTTATTAAATTGATAAAAAATGCAAATCAAATCTTTTTCAAACATCTGCCTCTGTCTGTACCAGTAAATGAGGTTTTCATTCTACATGAACAAGATCTTTTTATAATTTGTGCGCATGGTCACAGAATTCACAGTGTGTCACAGTAAACACTAGTGGGTTACAGTCCACATAGCTCAAGCATTTGCTTTGAAAGGTTTAGACATTTTAAGTGAGCTCATGGTGAATTTCATAGTGGCTGCTTTATTTACATGCTGCCTATCAGAAGAGATCAAGTATTTCTGTGTCCCTAAATTAGCTCTCTCTGGAATATAATAGCAGCTTTCAAACTCACCACATGTTATCTGCATGTATTTTCAGTTATAAATAGGTCATGTTTGTGAGTTAATGGGTTTAGTTCTCAAAGTGCCAAAACTTTGATCAACACATGTAAAACAATTGGCTGAAAAGGGTGATTTTGATCAGTCCTTTATATATCAGTGTGCATTACCTACAGTATGACAGGAAACATAACCACCACTGAAACCTTTTAATACCTGCAAGAGGGAAAACGGTGCTTGGAAAATTAAAAAAGATTAGATAACGAAAGAGCACTTGAGGCAGTACTTCTTATAAGTACTTGCAGGATATGTAATCCAGTTACAGAACCTGAAGCACAAATCATTGCAGCTTTTTTGTTTCTTCCAAGTTTTGTTTAAACAATAATTCAACTATCTCAAATTTCATTTACAGTACAGCAGTTCTGTTTTTCTTTGTTCTGCGGGTTTTGCTTACATAGCCAGTGGTGGGTTTATATTTGGAAACTTCAGCTATTAAAAAAAAAAAGTCAGTTCCTTGATTTGCTACGAAATATTGGTGAGATAAAAATCCTGGTCTCATTGACAACAGCAGAAATATTGCCATTTCAGCCAACTAAATGTTGGCTTCTTGACACAGCCAGGCATCCTGTGAGTGGCTCCCATGGACTGAGCAGGGACATCAGGGCTGCACAGGCAGGCTTCCTATTGAGTGAGATGTTAACTGCAATACTGCAGCACATGTAGTTTGAATAAAGGCTCGATTCTTTAATCAGTTAAACTGTCAAACTAAGGCAACTGTAACTTTTTAGTTTACATACCAGCATCAGCCAGGGAAGAAATTTACTTCTGACTGAATACAAAGAAACCTCATCTACTCATTCAAATTATACCTTATTTGAAAACACAGGCATAACATGGTTGTTGCCTGGGGAAAGGAGGAAGAACAACTTGAGTATATCTAAACATTTCCAGCCTTACCCATTTGTTGACAGACCACTGAGTTATTTTGGAAGCTCTGTCTCTGCTGCCTGACATGTCAGTTATTATATTGAAGATTTAATTGTACAAGGGCTTTGACACTGAACCTTATAAATTTGTTCCAACTGACCTTGTCTCAGTTATTTGCCAGCCTGGCACGGAGCCTTAGCAGTCATTATTTGTTCTCATGCAGTAGGTAGGGCCAGCATGGAACAAGAGATAGAACCGACCTGACATTTTACATGACTATAAATGAGGAAGCAGCTTTAAATAAAGAGATTAGTATGCCCACCACAAAGTATTGCATTTCTCTCAAATAGACCAAGTTTAGGTTGTCCAGAATTTCTTCTTTGTACCCCAGGTGTGGCTGTTTGTTCTGTAGTATCTTCAAACATCTATCTAAATTTATTTCTGTTCTACCATTCACTTAGTTATTCCTCTCTAAACATTTCATTAAAATTTTTAGAGCGCACCTTTCATGTTATGGAAAAAGTATAAGTCACTGCAACACATTCAAAGCAAAAAAAGTATTGGGGCCCACATCCCCAACTGGGTGTTTCGTGAAGTTTCAGAAATCTGAAGTGCACTTTTAAATCTTTCCCTGAAAGAATCACAGTGAAAAAGCAAAAGACAGAAAAAACAAAAGCCAGTGAGTAGATGAATTATATTTGTAGCACTGCATCTGAAAATGGTTCACTAGATTTAATCCTTAATTACACAAGTGTGAGAACAAAGCATCACCTGCAGACTCTGCAAAGGTACAACGTGCAGTTGAGCTCCCTCTGTTGGCTCTGCAGCAGCTGAAGTGCGTTTAGTAACTTCTTTTTCAACACAAATACATCACATTTACAATACTAATCTCTAGGTAAAAAACCATTATGTTCCACTATTGTAAAAATGTGAACTTCAGTTCTCATTAGAATCATTAGGATAAACGGTATTTGCACTGAAACAGGCTCCCCAGGGAAATGCTCACAGCAGCAAGCCTGACAGAGTTCAAGAAGATTTGGACATTGCTCTCGGATGCATGATGAGACTCTTGGGGATCATCCTATACAGGGCCAGGAGTGGGACTAGACGATCCTTGTGGGTCCCTTCCAGCACAGCGTCTTCTGTGATTCTATAGCTCTGTAATATTTAAGAAAAGGTAAAGCAGGAACCTCCAGAGACTCAGAAGTGAGTTCTATTTATGGGTCTTGGAATGAGTATTTAGCATATGGAAATCCAAATTATCTTGCAGCTCAGTGATTTGTAGGTCCTGAAAGAGAATCTCTGGATGATTTTCTTGCACTTTTTTGTTCCATAGCTTCAAACAATTGCGAAAGGAAACAAAGTCATGCATGGTCTTTAGTGAGATCTGATCAAAAATGATCAGTGTGTGCTTTCAGTGAGTTTATGGCTCCAAAGGAGAGCTGTCTTTGCAGAGCCAGCTGGCAAGCAGACGTGTAGACATGATTTGACATCTCAAGGATGAGACTGCAAGCAAGATGGGAATGTAGAATCTCCAGGAAATGAAAACTGGGGGTGGCAACCCATGTCCATCCTTTGGGGTTATGTTCATGGTGGTAACTTCTTAGAGCCATTGTGCAAAGCCACTTTTCTTTTCTTGAAGAACTCTTTTCTCTGTTTCTTTTTCTCCTAGGCGTCTGGATGCCAACCACATCAACTATGTACCTCCCAACTGCTTCAACGGCTTGGTCTCCCTTAGACACCTGTGGCTAGATGATAATTCCTTGACAGAAATCCCTGTCCAAGCTTTTAGGAGTTTACCAGCACTTCAGGCAATGACATTGGCACTGAATAAAATTCATTACATACCGGACTATGCCTTTGGAAACCTCTCCAGCTTGGTAGTTCTGTAAGTTTTATTGATTGCTTTTTATACATATCTTCTTGCAGGGCTTCGGCCTCTTGGAGAAACAGATTTTATTGCATCTTCGTACAGTTTGACTAGCACTTGTTAAACCACTTGTTTTGATCTAGCTTAGAAATTTCCATCTCAATAAAAAAATATTCAAGGGAATTAAAAATCACCCTATCTGGTCAGCAAAACAAACAGGAAGGGATGAATTGTGTGCTGTCTAAGATGGAAAGAGAGAAGATTAGAAACAGGAAATGAACGGAAATCTTTCTGGGGGACTTGGAAAGAATGCTACCCAGTAGAAAAAATATGCATTTCCTGTCATAGAAAGTATATGTAGTTTTGTATTTGGTTATGTTTGCATACCGGTTCAACTAACTGAAACATGCACAGCTGGCACCAAAATCTGGAAGGCATACTATGAATCATGGTTTCAGCTTCTTATCTTCTGGGAATGTACCAAGTGGGAAAATCTAGACTGGCTGGAGAAACTTAAGTAGAGAAGTAATTTCTGGATGCTTTGGAAAACACGAGCATTATTAAAGAGAGAATTACATAGTTAAGCTTTACAGGCTGTCACAAACTGTGGTCTTTATGTAAGACACTTAGCATATTGTAGCATACTCTAGCCCAAGTACACTGTAAGCATTGAACCTGGCACACATCAGGGTTCTTCACTGACAGCTGTAGTCACTGTCTCTGCCTCCATGGGGCCCCAAATATGAGGATTAACAGCTGACTTGTGCTGCAAAGCCTTTTGCCTTCTCTTTACATTAAATATCAATCCCATTCAAGTTAAAGAATGGATGGACTCGTGATTTGATCAGCCTTCTAGACTTATATCCGCAATGGAAAAGACAAGAGGCTGTCTTGAAGGTTGTTCTCTAGACCCCTACCAGAAATGTGTGGACAGTTAAGAGATGCAGGAGAAAATTTCTTTTCGTGCCTTGCTTGCTTCTGCTCAGTTAAGTTTCCTTATTTAAGCTCTGCCTTGCTTATTTCTAATCTTCTGGGCTTTATAGCGATTAATATTTGAATCATTCCTCATGACCTACAACAGCTGATCTTTTTGGCTTATCAAGATCTTTGTGTGTGGTTCTGCTTTCATTGGATTGCTACTCTATACAGTATGGCAAATTTTCAACATGGTGCAAAAGTGCATGGTCAGTTGGAGCAAGTGAAGACCTTTATAATTAAAAATCCAAACATAACTGGAATTTGAAGATGCATTCTTCATGCTAACTAAAGCATTAAAGGTCAGACTTGTCATTAAAAATATAGAGCTGATTAGGTTTCTTCCTAGAAAAGGAAAAACCCAGAGAAAATTTTTATTTTGCTGTCAGAATCCCTGCCTTTGATGGACAGGTAGACTCGAATCCTCTAGGTTCTGCAGAACATTAAGAGAGCCTCTGATCTTTAACAATATTTTCAGTGTATAATGAAGGGCCTGGCAGCCACTCATTCACAGCCTTTCTGTTCTCTTAAAGCCTTTCTCCCTTAGTTTCCCTCCAATACAGGGGCAGGATTTTGAGGACAAAATAAAAGGAAAAATCTTGGAAAAATGCATTCTTGTTAAATTAAATGGCCTGAAGTGGCTACAAGTTGAATCTACTCACATTAATGAGCTTCACTCAGAGCGGTTTTTTTCCATGTCAGTCTAAAAGACAGAAATAGGTAGAACTCAGAGTCTCGAGATGGAGTAGGGGGGAGGGGTTGTAGAATTGGTTACAATATATAAAAATTACTTTCAATTGCTAAATATTTTAGGAAGTAATTACTGATTTTGATAATTTCAAAGAATTGCAAGTTACAGCGCTTCTAAGAATACTTAGTTTATTCAGGGAAGCTACAAGTTTTTGTGTTGTGGCTTTGTGTCTTTTTGCATTCTGCAAACCTAATGCCCCTTACCTGTCTGCTGTGTTACCAGTCTCCTCAATGGCTGCTCTTTTGGGCCATACCCTCTAACACTCCTTGAATATACATCTTCCAAATATACATCTCACACCTCACACATAGTTTTTGAGAGGTGTTACTTATCTAATTAGCTAGCATTGAGAATATGTCTATTCATTATGGAAACCCTGGCCTGGAACTACAAGATATAACGCTTTTGAACAATCTAGGTGGTTTTAAAACAGATCCCCTCTGTGAAGCCAAATAGAGATGTATTAGGAGAATGGGTGGAGGGTGGTAGAGGTGCCTCCTATACATGCTCTTGCAAAAGCATGATTGCATATGATCAATGCTTGCCTAAAATAAGTTAATTTTGATTTAACCATCAAAATGTTTTGCTTTAGTCCACTGTGTGCAGTGTGCTTTCCTGACTGTGTGCTTAATGTTCCCCTGCAGACATCTCCATAACAATAGAATCTATTCCCTGGGAAAGAAATGCTTTGATGGGCTCCACAGCCTAGAGACATTGTGAGTTGACCTCTTATTTGTTTCTTTTTTTTTTTTTTTTTTAGAGTGTTTTCATTAATATTCTGAAAGAATAAAAATAGCCCAAAAGCCAAATGTGGGTTTGGGCTTGCCTAATCACTACAGGATCTAAGTGATAGTTCACAATGACTCTATGTAGTAAATCCTATTTTTGACTACAAAGTTAGTTTGCCTTTTTAATAAGCATTGTCAGTTGATAAATTGTTTGAAAGACAGTTGAAAACTGTGTTGAGCATAGAAGAAGAAGTGACTATTCATGAACTTATCGTTGCCTGGTTTAGTACTATTTATTTGTCTTGTTCAATCGATAAAGCTAATAGCTAGATTGGGAAATTGTCACAGTGAAAAGCTTTAACATTAAGAAACTGTCTTACCATAGAGCAGAGTTATAAAATTAGATGAGTTTCTTTTTTTATGCCTGGAAAAAGCAAAAGTTTTAGGTAGTCAAATTATGCATGTGCTTTACAAGTGGGAGAAATATTTCAGTTGTATCCAAGTTCTTGTCTTTTGAGAGCTCTGATGAAAAATAGCACTATAAAGACTGAAACTTCCTCAAGTTTTCACTATAATTCTGTTTAGACCAATTCAAATTTTCATGAGTTTTCTAGCTAAAAAGTATTCTACATAAAATACTAAACAGGAATGCAGTGCTAATAGTTAGCAGAAATTATTTTGCTAGTTAGTCAAATACAGATGTCTGCTGGAATCACCCAGACCCCAGAAATGCCACAGGGACAGTAAAATTTTGCATGTGCTTCCTCCCACACCTGCTGCAGTCAGCTGCATCATTTTCAGTGATTTTGGATATTTTACCCAACCAGGACAGAGGTTAAAAACCCAGTTATGAGAAACAAATAGTCTCAGACATGGATATTGCTAGGCTAAAGGTAACTATTTGCTTTCCCGTCCACAAACCTGTGTACTGCCCACTTTCATCTTTCATTAATATTAGGAAGCAAGAAAGTTTGGGCTTCTTGGGGTTTTTTATCACCAGATTGATTGCACTGATCCCTTGCCACTGAAGGGCAATTTGGACTTTTAGCCGCCTGTGAGTTGAAAGGAAGTCCCTTAGTGTAGCACCGGAAAGGGGGACGGGAAAGGAAGAAGGAAAATGTAATGGTTTGGTTTGTTTATTTAAGTGATATTCACATGGCACTTGGTCACAAATGGGGAAAAATAGAACAATGGAACAAGTAATTGCAAACCCAGTCCCAGCCACCTGGCATGAGAGAGATGAAAACACAGAGGACAGTCATAAACCGGGGAATAAATGTAGGTGCAGCCACTTCCCTGCAGCAGGACAGTGTAGCACTTGCCTCAAGCACAGTAATTACATAATGTATAGACCAGTTCCCAGATAGTCTGAAGATAATCTGAAGAGATCTTGCCGTAAATGATGGACGCCAGCTTTAAGATCATTTGTTTGCATTGAGGCGTAGGTCTGGAAATCACATATCACTAGAGGGCAAAACCAAACCATACATGCCTGTAATCTCTTTTTGTCAATAAGCTGGAGAGATTTACAAGCAGGAAGGAAAGCCTTGTTGAGTTCAGACAGCAGTTTCCTGCCTGCATTACTTCAGCCTGATACTATTTCAATTTCAATCTATTGTAAACTGTGGCTTGGGTTTTGCCTGCTTAAAAAGGCTTTTGCTTCAGTTTTTCTGATTATTTTCCTCACAAAACATTGCCAGAGAGCATCACAGTAAACTGGCATATGTCAATTTTATTTCAGCCATCTCCTAAATGCCAAAGGATACAAATGTCATGCTGAGGGCAGAAGTAGGATTATAATCCATTCAGCCTACCAGAATAAAGTCTAATAACTGCTGCAGCACAAGCATTTCTTTAAGCAGAGGTCACTACCTTAGCTACACCATCATTTTTACAATTTGTGCGGTTAGAAGTATTCTCTTGACTATTGTCAAGTCTTAACATTACAGTAAGAAATCTTTATAGAGAAATGTATTAGACATGTAAAGAACAGATCACCAAAGTCACTAAATATTCTTTTGAAAGATTTTTTCCCTGTTAATACTTTAATACAATGCAAAAGATGGGCAATTTATAAAACAGCAAATCCCTTAGTAGTACTCAAATTTACTTATATTTTCTTTATTACAGAATAGCTAAAATGTTACTAAACATAGAATGCTGATAAAAAGTAGGAATGATAATATGCTCTAAATAGACTTTGGTGGAAAATGTCCATATACTTTTGAGGATTTCCTGTCCTTTTGCTCTATGTATTTATGCAATGCACAGAAGATGACAGTTCATTACAAATGCCAACAATGCTATGTTATCTGTTATGCAGTGCATAACTGAAATAATAAAATCTATTTTCATACAGAGATTTAAATTACAACAGTCTGGACGAGTTCCCCACTGCTATCAGGACACTAACAAACCTAAAAGAACTGTAAGTACAGAGCTCATATTAGGAAGAAAGATATTTTGTCTAGTGCGTGATTTTTTTAATGCTGGTGATTGTATCAGTCATCCTTAAAAACTGATATCCTAGGAAAAACTAATAAGCATGCCAACATACATTAAAAAAAAAAATTTGCAGTGTTCAGTTTAGACCATTCAAGTTCTGACAACTTTTACTTACCTATTGCCTTGTGCAGTTGGTCTTTTCCAGGAACTTCCTCTTTGGAATTCAGTAAATAACAAACACAATTAATTCACTTTTAGTCCCAAACACAGGAGTTAGATTTTGCAAACTACCCAATATATCTAGCTAGTCTTCTAACTAAGAAGGCATGGCATCTTTTTTCGTCCATCAGGTTTAATTAAATTTTACCAACTTCCCTCCCTCACCTCTATTAAATTAAAGCAATTTCTTTTCAATATATATAGTCAGTTCTTTGTACTGTTTATGTGAATAAAACACATTGTATGCACAGGCATACATTTGCATAAAGAAAATCAACAATTAAATTAAATTATTCACATTTATTTTGAAAAATGGTTGAATAATTAAAAATTAAAAGTAATTAAATTATGTTCACACATCATACACACAATGTACACATTAATGCATATGTTCACAATTCTTTCCATTTAACTTATTTACCATGTTAATGGTACTATCAGCTTAGATTTTTGTCAAAAATAAGTAACCGCATACTAGCTGGACATGGTTGTAGCCCTGCTACTTTACAAACTGAACTAAAACTCAGTTTCAAGTAGCTCCTGACATTTTTTCCACAGTAGCTACCCCCAGATACTGTGGACTCCTGCTCAGCACTTCCAGTGTTGCCAGAATGCAGCTCTGGAAGAGGAAGTGGGGCTATGAGTTTCCAAGCCCAAATGTTCTCAGCTGCTGTTTATGCCATAAAATAATTGGTATGAAATCAAGTGACCACAAAGGATCGCCTTTTTGATGACCTCTGGAGTCAGTAGCTGAAAATGGGTAATTCAGTTTGCACCAAATGCGCCAGCAAACTGCCTGACGTGCCTGAGGTTACGTACTGGCCCCACAGGATTTCACCTCTGAGTGTCAATTCTGTGCATCCCAAATCCAGCACAGATCATGGGACCGTGTGGTTCTGTGCTTTTTGTGGGCTCTGGGAGCTGATCTTATAAGGATGGGATGTCTTCCACAGACCCACATGGGAGCCCAGCCCCACAGAGACCTCACTCATTGCAGGGCCACCTTAGTAAGGGTGTTTCTGTGTGGGATCTTGTGCCTCTCTCAGAGTTTCTGCCTGGGCTGAAAACACAAACTGTGACCTTCTTGTGCACAGCTAATAGTAGATATTGCTCTTGGAGGTAGTCCTGCCATCTCCTTGGTTTTTTTCTGCCATGCAAGGCATCCCATTCAAAACAAGTTCGTTTACTGGTTCTAGATGAGATGCTCATTCTGCTTGAAGTCTGCATGTAAAGCAAGCAGGGATGTAAAGCCTTGCTCTGTAGCTTATCATCAGTAGCACAATGCCTATAAAACCAATAGTGTGGGACTTGTTCTAGTAATGGCCAAGTGTGCTTGCATCAGTGAACAATTGGAGGCTTAGTAATGCATAAATTTAAGCTGGGAAGCCTTCTTCATACCCGACTGAACTAATGGGAGTTTCCCACACAAATCATCATTGTTCTTTTGAAATCTTAGTTGTTTCTTTTGTTTTTCACAATGGAGAATTACTCATATGAATGAAATCCAGTAATTAATGATGAGACAACGATTTGGCTCTCTATTCAGCAGGCACAACTACATTTTGTTTGTGTCCACATTTAAAATATCTCAACAAAAAGGTGGTAGTGGGAGGATCAACATTATAATATAAAGTATAAAATAATTTCCTTGATAAACTTGTGCCATCCAGCAAAAGAAATAGTTGCAGTTTAACAAGCACAGGAGGAAATAAATTGTTAGCTACTTAATTATTAATATCTAACCATTGATGTTCTTAGTTCATATACGTGTGTATATTTACATTATATCTATGTACATACAAGCATATACTCTGAATTTTAGAATGCCATTTTCAAGTTTACTTCATCTGAATGGTTTTGTTCATTTAGAGAAGTGCAGAATTTCAGCAATTTTGCTGTCTCCTCTTCTCTTCTCTTCTCTTCTCTTCTCTTCTCTTCTCTTCTCTTCTCTTCTCTTCTCTTCTCTTCTCTTCTCTTCTCTTCCTTTGCTTTTGCTTTTTCTGTTCTGTCTTCTTCCAGAAAACAAGGATATAACTTTACATACAGAAATTTTTCTTACTACAAACAAAAAACCATCATTGTGCATTGTGAACACAGACTGAGTCTTCACTCTTTTTTTTTTTTTCTTACCATATAAATGGTTTTTTCTTTGTAGGGGATTTCACAGCAATAACATCAAGTCGATACCTGAGCGTGCATTTGTGGGTAATCCTTCACTTATTACAATGTAAGTGATAAGAATATTTTCAATGGCTCTTTGTATTAGAGAATGTGGAACTAAGTATCATATTTGTGGCTAATTGTCACATAGCTTTTCTTGTGAGTACACTTTGTAGCACGTCACCATACAAGCAAACAAGCTCGTATCTTTTCCAGCTTCATAGAAAGAGTGGCATTTTTCAAGCCCTATTTAAGGGAAGCAAATAGTGGTCTCTGGCCTTTGACCTTTTATTTGAATGGTTACTTCTAAATCTCTTGCCATTACTGGCAATGCAAAAGCTGGTAAAAATTGCTCTTGATGGACTCCAGTCTGAATTCCCATCGTCTTACATGAAAATGCACTTAATGATGGACAGCTTCAAATTAAGAAATTGCAAAATAACTGTAAGAAAAATAATGACTCATCTTGTGTAATATTCCATGGGCAAAAGCAGCATGACTTCAAAAGGCAAGGGAACCTCTTCTGAATAGGGGGAGTTCTGACTTCTTCATGTGCTATCCTTAAATTTGTCTCAGGTCATAACAAAATTCTTCATATCTGAAATTTTGCCTTTGCAATCCTGGGAGGAAGAGAGAATATTTTGTTGACTGGCTTCTGGCAGTCAGACAGGAAAACAGTGACTACTTGAATGTTCAAAATGTGACATGTGGCTGGTGAACAAGGATTAGAGGGTGAGAAAAGCCCAGAAGTTCACCTCTGCTACAAGCAGAGGCCCAGCATGTGATTCATCATAGAGAGTTTACTCATTTGTTTATGGTATAATAATATATTTAGAACATTTTAAAATATTTTTTATTAAATGTCTTCTTGTCTTTTTTTTACAGACATTTTTATGATAACCCTATCCAGCTCGTTGGAAAATCTGCTTTTCAACACTTACCAGAGCTAAGGACACTGTATGTGCTCATTTTTATTTTAGTTTTCTTTTTATATTGCAATACTAGAGTTGTCCCACACGTCCATCACCGTAATTTTATTGAAATTGATTTTTCAAATTGTAGGACTTTAAATGGTGCTTCACAGTTAACAGAGTTTCCTGATCTGACAGGGACTACAAGTCTGGAGAGTTTGTAAGTGCTAGAGAAGTGTTTTTGCTTTGTTTTATTTTCTTGTATACTGACTTATTGTAAAAAATGTCCTAAAAATTTTTGGTTTTCAATCTTCAAAAATTAATTATTTTTTCATAAATTCTTTCAACAGGACACTCACAGGAGCACAGATCACCTCTCTCCCCGAATCAGCTTGTGACCAGTTACCCAATCTCCAAGTGCTGTATGTTTCAGTATTATTATTAACGTGACATTAATGCAAGAGATTAATAGACAAATCAAACTATTCTGATTTCAAAATTACCCAAATACTGCTATTTCTGTGTATCATGTTTCTTCTTAGGAATTCAGCTCAGGGAGTTGGCCCCTGTGTTATTTAAAAAAGTTTACAACTCACTTAGCAATTGGGATTTCTCATACGTTGCTGAGAAAGATAATTACTTAGCATATTTTTAGGAAAAGATTAAAAGGTTCTTGATTTTGTTTTAAAAAAGACAGAAATACCTTATTTTCATTCATTCTGTCTCTCCTACAGTAGTTTGGGAGGTTTTTTTCACTAAAGCAAACAATCCATTGAAGTGAATAGAAAATATAAGTAAAGATGGCAGTTTTGGGTCCCTGTTATGCTCCTCTTTTAGTTTCTTTTCCGACCAGACATAAGTAGCTGACTGAAGTTTTAACAGACTGTATTCCTTGACATAGCTGGGCATATTTTGTATACTTAATATACAATATTATTTTAGCTTGGAAATTTCCTTGGAGTTTGCTTAATCACTAACGAAAGTAATCATTGTGTCCACTTCTTTGAGAATGAGCCAAGAGCACTTTTCTCTATGTATTACATCACTAGGAATCTATTTGGTATTAATTCTCTGGCCAACATTGAAATAGCACTAATTATAGTGCATTATTTGAATACCAGAGCGAATGTCAAGAACATGTCCAGAAAAATTTAAGTTTTAGTTAATGGACTCAATGTAATCATTTCCAGAATGATAAAAGACAGTCTGCTGCCAGAAAAAAGTCTGCATGCAGAATTAAGTTTAAATATGTCCTGTAACATTCAAAAACAATAAATAATCTCAAAACAGAGGGCAAACAAATAAAAACAGCAATTAATAACTTACAGAGTTCATAGTAGAGTAGGACTGTCCATTGGAAATTCACATTTTTTATTTTCGAGTATTACCCTATAAGATTAGAGCTGATGCTCAAAAGAGGAAGGAACTGATTTATCCACAGTTTCAAGTACTCAAGAGCTGCTCTTTTCCCATTGCTGCCAGACTGGAACAAGCCTGCTGAGTCCCCATTTTGGTTTGCACATCAGTTCTGGCTGTGCCATGGAGGACAGTGGTGCACTGAACCCACCCACTTGGAGACTTGGAGACTACAACTTTGCACGGGCTCCCTGGCTCAGACATACAAAAAGTACAAGTGGAAACACAGCTTTGAAAGGCAACTTATGCATCCTACTGAGCCACCAGTACATCCAAGTGTGGATTAATGTACACAAGGCTTCCTGGGTGTGTGCACACCTGTGGTAAAGGTGTGTGTGAGAACACAGTCCCAGCAGCCCTCCAAAGGCTACACTCAGCACAGCTGGGGATGCACCTCAACACACAAAACCAAACCAAACCAAACAAACAAAACCAAAACAAAACCAACACACAAAACAAAAGCCCTCTGCTGCTGCCAAGAGCCTCATGTATTAAGAAAGTGGGAAAAAAGACCTTAAAATAAAAAAATAAAATATTTCCTGGATTTCTGACAGAAACTGAGGGCAGAAGGGTCTCAAGTTCAGGAGTATATTCTGTGCGTGAGGAGGGAGTGTCAGTACATACAAAATTCAAACTGGTGACATATTTTTAAGAAGACCTAAGTGATAAACCTGTGGATGATGGAATAGCCAGTGTCTGCCAGACACACAAAACATCCTTTGCCTTGGCCTGAAAGCTCACTAGACCCTTCCTCTATAATGTCTGATTTGGGCCACAGTGTACCTTTTTTTGTACACAAAGCACGCACACATACACACACACAAACACACACACACACACAAACAAACAAACAAACAAACAAACAAAAAAACCACAAAAAAACCCCACCAAACTTTGTACAGAGTAAAATCAGAGTAGAATACCTTAAAGATACACACAGTCATTACAGTTGTACTACTTCCATTAATCAAATATAAAATAGTCCAAATGCCCCTGTTGGAACAGTAACAGTGAAAATACAGATGTACCAAGGCATTAAATAGGTGGAAATGAACTGGTTTTAGAGTATTTGACAAGTGAGAAGAATTTCACAAAGTAAAAAGTGAATTTCTTTCATATGATAGTACTGGATAACTGTGGAAAAGGACGTTTTTTTCTAATTCTAGACCTAAGCTTTTTTCTCTGTTCTTTTGACATGCAAATTTCCCATTCAGTTTTCCCTGAGCAACACGCACACATACACACTTATATATACATATAAGTATATATATATTGGATGAGACTCTTGGGTGGTGGGGGCTGGTGTTTGGTTCCTTTTATTTTTTTTTTCTCTTCAGTTTCTGCAAATTGCCTGGGCTTGGTTTTGATTAGTTATATTATACTGTAAATCAGTCCAGATGTTTCAGTTATTCTGTAATTTGTTGAGTTTTGGCTCAAATCTTTTTAAGGTTTTTTTTCCCCCCATGTAGTGATTGATTTCAAAGTTAGTTCCAATATTTTTTGACCACTTCCCTCAGTTATAAGATGTAGCATTCTAAGGATCAGAGGCAATACCGCTTAATTATAAGTGTAGAATGGGAAGCTGATTGTGACTCCTATCAGAAAAATAAAGGATCTTCTCTGAAAAAATACTAGTATATATGCTTAGTAGATTTTTAAATTATTTAAATTTTTATCAGAATTTAAATATGATAAATATGAAGTTTGTGATAAAAATCCAGATGACCAATATCATTGCTGTCAAACACTCAGCAGAAGTCTACACTTCAGGCAGGAAATCTTCAGACAATGCAAGGAATTTGCAAATGTGGATATGGAGTTAATATATCTTGACTTTCCCCCTCCTCTCTCATCTTCAGTTAGAAATCAAAATGTGACAGATGAGAAATAAGTGAGTTTGTACACTTTTATTCTTCTGTGACTGTGGATAAAAACAAATTATTTTTAATTGAGCATGAAGGTACACAATGAAAGCTATTTTTGTTTTAACATTCCTTTGGTGTTAATCTGTTTGTTTCTTGTACAATTCAGGGATCTGTCTTATAACCTGCTGGAAGATTTACCCTGTTTTACTGCATGTAAAAAACTCCAAAAAATGTAAGTGTTAACCACCCTAAAAAGTTTAAAAAGAAGCATTTATATGTGTTTGAGTGTAATTAATTGGTATTGCCAGCCTATTTGACATAGCCCAGATACACTTTATTGAAGTGGATGATAAGCACACTCTAAAACACCCCAAAGTGTCTTCCAAGTGTCTTTGAAACTGAGGAGATCCTTATTGCTATTTCAGTGACTTGCATCACAATGAAATCGCTGAAATCAAAGCGGACACATTTCGGCAGCTGGCTGCTCTTCGGTCTCTGTGAGTACCCCTTACAGACATTCACACAGCTTCTCAAAACCACGGTCTGTATAATGTCTGCTCATGATGTACCCCAAAGGATCCTTATCTCAGTTTTTCCTCACTATGATCTTTTACCCTGAGTTCATAACTGTGAGAGCAAACATTGTGAAGTTTAGCATCTGCAGCGATGAATTAAAATATATAAGCTTAGAGCCATAAAAACTGTCACTTCTAAATGTTTCTGATGGAAGTGGAGAGACTTCACTGAGCCAGAGCTGGTATCTGTTGGCAGGTCCACTTTATAATCAGCTCTAGGGGGTGGGAAATATTTCTCCAGAGAGCCACATCTTAAGTTCTGGAGTCCAGTCATGTGCAGGTTTCCAGTTTTCACAGACTCATGTGCTAGCGGACTAATTTTGTCAAGAAATTACTCACGGTTGTAATTTTTTGCAGAATTGAAGCCATACATTTTTTTAAGAGTTACTTTCAGTCCTTTTGACTTTTCAGGGGCAGTGAAAATTGACATTAGGAAGTTAAGCCCATGGGTTTGCTGTTCTTACTTACATGAGAACATCTCAGAAGACAGTCCATATAACCCACCCTTCTTTCTGCTGGCTTAGAAGGCTGTGAAGCAGACTGAAATGACTTGGGCTGTGGCAGGAATTTTAAGTTGTCAGATTAATAACACCACAACTGACTAACAAAAAAATTTAAAAATACTTTGCACTATGAGATATGCAGGAGCTTATTGAAAATATTGGCATGTAATTGATACCTTTTTTATATTTAGGCCTCCTAATCAAGTGTTTGGAAACTTTCATATTCACTCAGTGGGTATGTAATTTTCTACTCTTATTTTCTTGTAGGGATTTAGCTTGGAACAAAATTAAAATTATTCACCCTAATGCCTTCTCCTCTTTACCATCTCTGATCAAACTGTAAGTATTTGAATATCTTACACATTCAATTTTTACATTTTATTGGAAGACCATACAAAAATTTAATATCTTGGTGCCCCAGCAGAAATTGAGAGTTTCTCTGTTCTAATCATCTGGTCTGTTGAATCTATGTCTAAATGTCTGCCCTCTTGTACTTCTCCAATTCATGTTGGTATTACTGCAAAGCTGCATACAACACTGTGTAATGATTCGGGGTCCATGAAGATTATCAGTGCATCTACCACTTTTCATTCAATTTATTAGCAGTTAATCTGTTGTAGCAGTGGTAAATATTTTCTGTTAGTTGAGTCTCAGGTCTCAAGAACTGAAGTAAAAATTAAATAAGGAACTTTTTTCCAGAATGCATCTTTATTCCATTGTTCCTCATTTGATGAAATAGTTTTTCTTCTTTAGTAAGTTCAGACAGAGCAGTTGGTGGTCAAAACATCAGCAGCCAGTTTCGCAGGCCTTGTTCTCAATGCTTACTATTTTTTTTTCTACTTCCAACTGTCACTGTAATGCTTTTTTAATATGAATCCCTGAGGCATTGGTTGTATGTGGAAGATATGAAAAAAAATTCCTCTGGAGTCATCTTGCTGCATGCTTGTCACAAAAATATAATTCTGGGCATTTCCTCACAGATAATCCGTTAGCTGCTAAACCGAGAGGCATTCATTTCTGCTAATGTACAAAGCCCTCTGAATAGTGCACTGACAAATGGCCACACAGACAATTTGGTCTGTAATATCCCTTTTGGGGCCCTTCTCAGACCTTACCTCCTTTGTGAGGTGAGCAGTAAATTGTAGCTTTGGACAATAACATACAACACTCAGAGGGGGTTAAAGAAAAAAGCCCTTGAACACACACACAGTAACACAGTGTACCAGTGTGTGTCCTGAAATGGTAGTCTCTAACCTTGGTCCAACTCGAGTCAGCGTTCATTTTTACCATTGCAGCAGGACCTGAATTTCACCTTTGGTATTTAATGGTGGTGTGTGCAAGGAAACACACACACTAAACCAGGTAAATAGAAGCCCAGTCCATCAGCATATCTTATTTTATGCCTAGGCCTTAGATTTTAGTGTACAGTCCAGATTCCCCTCTTCAGCCTTGGACATAAAAGCATTTCAACTGCATCAGACTCCACTTCTTCCTCCTTGACTGTTGAGTATCTGAAGTATTGCAGAGTAGATAATTGTGAGGAGGACTGAAAAGACTCATTGAATAAATGTGGGGGGAGAGAGAGAGAGCGCAAAATAGAAAACAGTACCTCTGGACTCCCGCTCTTTCACTACTTTGCCATATCTCCTTGATCACTTACCACTTTTTCATTCACCTGTTTTACTTTCCCCAAGTTACCTATCTGTGTTCATCAGCACTGTTCTATCTTCCTTCAGCCACTCAGACAAACTTCAACTTGGAAATATCATGGCCCTCTGCTCCAGCCCAGACCTGTCCTTTCCTGAAAAGCACATCTTCCCCACACACCTGATCTGCTCCTTGGGGAGATTTCAGGGCAGCCATGCCCTGTAGCATCCCACTGAATCTTTTGAACTGTGGGAAGCTGTTGCAGCTCCTTTGAATTCAAACAATCTAGGGAGAAGATTTTAAATTAATTTGCTAGTGTCCAAAGTGGCACTATGTTTTGAGTCAATATTTGGGAACAGAGACCCAACTACTACTAGTAGTTACTGTTAGCTTTCTTCTAGACATAAAGGTGAGTTCTCCGGAGCAGTGCTGCAGCTTTGCTGCATTTACTGGGGCCTCTGTTTAATACAGTCATTTTTTATTGAGTTAGAAAACTTTAACCTGTTTTTTCAATGTGACACTTCTAGTGCTGAAAAAAGAATGAAAACCATAAGCTGATTTTTATTTGCTGTTACACAGGGATGTGTCATCCAACCTTTTGTCCTCTTTTCCTGTGACGGGGCTACATGGTTTAACTCATTTAAAATTAACAGGAAATCATGCCCTACGAAGTTTGATAACATCTGAAAATTTTCCAGAACTCAAGTGAGTATGTCATTAAAACTAATAAGTCACATTTGTGTTCATGTGCAATGGAAGGTGTGTCAGTGTGTAACGCATGTTACTTCGTATTGTCAGTCTTTGATCTCTGCCATTAAAACTAAAGCAAATATGATAAAAAATGATAGACTTATTTTATTATGCTCACTTTCAACTGAAGAAACTATGAAGGTTTTGAAATATTAACCCCAGTACTTGCTTAGTACAAGCCACATCTGCTTCCTGGTGATATGTTTCAAAAGCTGTTAAAACAATATCGCTGGCAGCTTAGTGATATGTCCCTCTTCTACTGGATTGTGCTTACAGGAGCCCCATTATATGTAATGAGAACACAGCAAATACAAGGGAAGAATATACTGCCAAAAGACCAAAAGATTTCACCTCTTTTATTTGAACATGATTTTTCTGTAATCTTTTGATTAAGAGTCAGATAATACTTTGCAAGTATTACTAACACACTTTGATACTAATAATTTCTGTGGGTCCTCTGTGATATAGGAAGGAAGTGTCCTCTAAAGATTATTTGCAGCTCTTCCAGTCACTGGATGACCATGGCCTGTATGCAGTTTGAACCCATGACCTTGGCATTATTAACACCATGCTATAACCAACTAAACTAATTGCAGGGTCATAGCCAAGAGAGTTTTATCTCTGACTTCAGGATATTTGCGAGTTTCCCCTAACTCTCCTTCATTTTTATATTTCAATTAGAAGATGCCAAGTGCATCATATACTTTATCAAGTTTTATTGTAAAAATTTTGGTATCATAAAATATGAATTGACTAAATAGTGTGCACATAGTTACAAAATCACAGAGTGGTTGAGATTGCAAGGAAATTTTGAGGCTGTCTTGTCTAACCACCTGCTCAGGCAGGGGCACCTGGAGCCCATTGCCCAGGACCGCATCTACACAGCTTTTGAGTATCTCCAAAGATGGAGAGTCCATCATTATGTTTTCACTAGATTTGCCTTTTGCACTGGAAAAGGCCCAAGAGCCCTAGCAGCAGACAGGTCAAGATGTGACCATTAACAAAAAGGACTGGAGAGTTTGGAGTTAGCAATAAGGGAATGATGAATACAAGTATGGACCTGATTAAGTCTCTGTGTACAGCTCTGGAAGGATCCACCCTAGAACACTTCTGTGATGGCATGTTACTACAAACTGAGAAAAGAGCTGCAAAAAATGGTTCCAAGGTTAGGAAACAACGCCTTAAAGGTCTTAATAAACCCAAAAATGGTAGTTTGTCACAGAGATTAGGTAGTGACTTCATCAAATGCATGAAACTATAAGATTAACATTCAAAGTACTAGAGACCTTAAGCCTCTTTTACATTAGAGATCTTGAGATAAGTCTCAGAGGCCAAGGAGCAAGTACTATAAAAATGATTGAGACTGAGTTTATACCATACTTTGTCTTCTCTCACTGGCTTTGCTCAAATGCTGAGGCAGGTGACAATTCTAAAACAATTGAAGTTTATTTAGAATGTAAATAAAATGTAAATAAAAATTGATTATTCCAACCTGGCAAATACAAATATATAATGATGCATATACTATGACCTAGAGGCATAAGAGATGCTGCAGTAGTCCTAGAATAATCCATTATTCAACTGAATTATATATAACTAAGATATTTTAAATTCTTTTCTCAAAATTATAGTCTATATGAATTTACCTTCAGCAAAATTGTGTATATTACTCAAATAAAAGGACATTGTATTTAATCTAGGTAAATTGCTAACAAGGATGTGTCAAACTAATTTAGTTCTTTTTAAAATGCATTCAAAGTATGATATGTAGAGTGAATTAACGTCTGTAAGAACAAATTATACCCAGTCAGGAGAGAACAGTGTAAAATCCTGACTTCAGTCTGCATGACTTTTACCATAAATCAAAATGAATTCAGGATTTCACACAGGATCACTCCATGATAATGCACAAAGCACCAAACTTGAACAGAGATCTAAAACAATATGAAATTTCACCCTTTGCAATTGTTGTGGCTAGCTAGTGGTTACATTAAAGACAAATTCCTGTATAAAAACTTTCTGTTCATCTAAATTCATTAAAACATCAAAGAGCTGAGCATCCCCTTGCCAATCATCAGTAACAGCCCTAGTACACTGCAGGGCTGAGCCCAGCCTATTACAGTGAGCCTTGAGGAAGCAAAGTCAGGCTGCCAGCCACTCCTTTCTTTATCTGATGCTTTGATTCAGTGCTGAAAAGAACTCAGTGCTTTGCTCCATTCATCATAACTGTGCCTTCCTGTTCACCATTAACTCCACACCTTTGTGAGAGAGAAAATGACCTTGTGTTCTCTGCTGTTTAATCTAAAAACAGAAAAAAGAGACATTCCTTGCTAGAAAGAAAAAAAAATATCAAGGATACAGATATCATTAGTAAGATAAGGAGTATATAAAAATAAAGTTAGCCAGTGTTTCTAAGAGTTTAATTTGACAAAGTCCAAATCTAATCACCCACATCAAATAAGCACCAGCCATAAAAAGGACTGCCTCCAGCACTGTACACCTGAGAGTTCCTTCTTTTTTCTTTTTTTTGGTGCTAAATGTAGCTTTTGTGAGAAAAAATATTCCTCTGTCACCAGGAAGATCTGATACGTATTTCCCTGCTTTGCAAAGTATGTTTTGTCCTCTGAGATCTGGTTTGCAGCCATTGTGTGCAGTTGGGCGTTGCACACAGATTAAGTTGCATTTGCTAATTTAAGGATTATGTGTATATCCTAATAACACAGGCTAGGGGGCAAAAACAAACAAAAACTGTTCAGGTTTAAGAATGGATGCTAGAAATATCTACAGAGAGGATAAGAAATGGGAGTCTTGTTCTTTAAATATCATTTAAAAATCATGGATGTTTTCTCAAACATCATCAAAGTAGTGGACCAGTACAATGTGGGAAGTCCACATTTCCAGTCTATGATAGGCCAGCAGGCTGGGAGAAGCACAAGTACATCTGGAAATCTGTAATAGAGCTGTTTGAATAATCAGAAAATAGAATACATTTCTGTTAGTCTCTTGTGCCTAACATATCCACTAACTGTTCGTTCCCTCCAGCTGTATCAATGTCCGTCCAAAGGTCTGAAGCCACAAGTCGCAGAGATCACCTCACAAAATTAACAGTGTTACTTTTGATGATTTTTTTTGTTGTTGTTCCAAAAAAGGGAGTTTCTATTTGGGGATTGGGATAGCTTTTATCCCAGATGATTAGCTATGCGTTAGTTTAGTAATCAATGGTTTTAATAATAATTTATTTAAGAAGGGCTTCTGGGAAATGTGTTCAAAAATGTTTAATCAAGATAATCTCCTTGTCTTAAAAGATGGCATGCAGATGAATAAGTTAGAAATTTAATATTTAAATCTGCTGGCCTGAGGTTGCTTGACAGTTAGATCTTGGTTATCTTGAACTTTTATTGAGTACCCTAAAAATTTTGTATTGGGTACAAGGGTACAGATTACTGTGGTTGATTTCCAACAGAAATGTAAGATTATAGAATCTAAATGCCACCAAATGCAGTAATTTTAAAAATCACATTAGAACTTAAGATTCCGTTTGTTCCCCTTTGTACCAAACTTTTGTCTAGTGCACAAGTTTAAGTCCTGTTGGCACTGGGCCTGATTCAGCTTGATCTCTCTGCAGGTTTCCCAGGAGGTTAGAGGTTGCTTATTACTTATTACACTCATTATGTTAATTTACATGATTAACCTGTTGAAAGTAATCTGATACCAATCAGTAGAACCAATCTAGTTCTACTTTATTCCTTTTAAGTTAATTCAGAATAACTTCTAATCACCTCTTTATCTTTGAACTTCTTGGTTTATTGGGCTTTTGGAATTAAGGTGAGTTTCAGGTTTTACTATGTGCTATTGGTGAACTGTGCAAATTAAATAGCTCTGCTTCCAAAGCATAGAATATATCTATGGAGTAGAAGTAGTCTATAGAACTCAGACAGTAGTTCGTCTCTGCTCCCCCAGAATTTGCACATCCCCAAAGGAATTAAATTCACAGTAAACCAGAAATGTGCAATTTTCTGACAACAGGAGCCTTCATAATCATTGGAACTCACTGGCATATATTGTTATGTGTTAGGAATAACAATGATCTTAAAAGAATTAAGAATGAGTATCCTGTGTCCTGCAATAACTGGTCTCATTTTTTAGACAATTAATAAAATAAAACCTTTCTCTCAGTGACATTTCACACACAGTGCCTGATTCACTCACCTTTTGGTTTAGAACACTGCTTTCCTGATCTTCTGCACAAGAAACAATCTCCTTTTTGCCATCTTACTGTGAAATGAGTTGAATGTGGAAAGAGGTGAATAAAGCTTGATTTCCAAAAGATCTCATTCTCCCTGAAGTAGGGAAATTCAATTTGGGAAGTGTTTTATTTTTGCCTGGTAGGCAGGTTGTGATCTTTGGATATGCTTTTCTTTTTTTTTTTGAAAGAAACTATTAAGAAAGTAACTGTTGGAGAAACCATTGATTTACACAGTAAAATCATTGAAAAATCATAAAAACAGAAATACAGCTCTGAGTAACATTCACTCAACAGCGAGACACAGATCTCCCACTTTGGTGTCTCCTATGAAAACACATAAGAAAACTTCAGTATGCCTTTTCTAAAATTAGCCTAGAAACCATCTGCGTATCCAGTGAGGAATTTTATTTGTGAATCCTCATTTTATATTATTGTGACTGATTTTTACCCAGGTTTTTTTACTGGTTTTTACTTTCAGTTGGTTATATTTTAACTATTTCCTTTGTATTAACTCTGTAGGAGCAGTACAGACAAGTAACTCTGGTGCTTAACCAGTATCATGCCATGCTGCCTTATTCTTCTGCAGGGTCATGGAAATGCCTTATGCCTATCAGTGCTGTGCCTTTGGAGCTTGTGAGAACCACTACAGAATCTCCAGCCAATGGAGCAAGGATGATAATAGCAGCATTGATGACTTTCATAGAAGGGATGCTGGGCTGTTACAAATTCAAGGTAACCATCATCTTAGGCTTTTAAGTCTACCTGAAGGCTGTGAGCAACCTGTGATTTTAAAAAAATCCAAAACTCTTTACAGTCACAGAGGTGGCCTCTCCCTGTCTCTTGCTCAATAATATGTTATTTAAGTATTCCTGTGCTTAGCAAACTCATTATTTTAGGTCTGCCATTCAAAAATCTCACTCACTTACGCACTCATCTTTTCATCCAAATAATAGCTATAATAATGTGGTAAGTAAAATCTTCCCTTTGTATGAGAGACAGGGTAGTTCAGCTGGTATGTAACTCCATACAAGAGCAGGCCAGCAAAGATGCAGTTTCTTGCCAGCCTCAGAATGGAACACGTCCTAAGCTTACCCACACACTTCAGGATGAGTAATAGCCAAAATATGTGGCTACTTTGGCATTTTTTTCATAGACTTGTAGAGTCATAGAATAAGCTGAGTTGGAAGGCACCCACAAGGATCATCAAGTTCAACTCCTGACCCTGCACAGGGGAGCCCAAGAATCACTCCATGTGCCTGAGACCATTGTCCAAATACTTCCTGAACTCTCTCAAGCTTGATGCTCTGACCACTTTCCTGTGGAGCCTGTTCCAGTGCCCAGACACCCTCTGGGTGAAGAACCTTTTCTTGATATCCAACCTAAACATCTCCTGTCTCAGCTTCCTGTCATTTCCTTGGGTCCTGTCCCTGGTCATGAGAGGAAGAGTTTGGTACCTTCCCCTCTGCCTCCTCTCAGGAGGATGTTGAAGGCTCAAAGGAGGTCTCCTCTCAGTCTCCTCTTCTTCAGGCTGAACAAACCAAGTAACCTCAGCTCCTCATACAGCTTCCCCTCAAGGCCCTTTGCCATCCTCATGGCCCACATTTGAAGGCTCTCTAATATCTTTAACTTTATATCTTTCATATATTGTGGCACCCAAGCCTGCCCCCAGCAGTGGAGGTGAGGCTGCCCCAGTGCAGAGCAGAGGGGACAAGGACAATCCCCTCCTTTGCCAAGCTGGTGATGCTGTGCCTGATGCCCCCCAGGACAGGGTTGGCCCTCCTGGCTGCCAGGGCACTGCTGACTGGTGTTCAACTTGCCATGGGCCAGGACCCCCAGGTCCCTTTCTGCAGGGCTGCTCTCCAGCTTCTCATTCCCCAGTCTGTGCACATAACCAGGGTTGCCAGAGAGTGCATTTGTTCTCCAGGACACAAGGCTACTGTATTTTTCTTCCCCTTCAGCACTAGGTCTGTTACTTGATCTGTTATGTACACATACATTTACACCACCATGTTGCTTTCTGTGCTATCTCTGCTCCTGCAAACCAGTAGATCTCAGAGTTCAACAAGAATAGAGCCAGGAAAATGTGCTGAAATTATATAAGAAACACAGAAAACCTGATTAATTCTTAGTAGTATGGCACACAGCAGAATTTGTATTTTGAACTCCTTCCTAGGCAGTCATCACACTGCAAATTAGGCAATAGAGAATGTACCTGTAAGTGATTATTTTCAGAGAAGTAAAGATGACAACTTTTAACATAATCCCAAGTATAGTAATTCAAAACCAAGTAGGCATATGTCTCTGCTTCTGCTCGCAGTTTGGCAGGCAAAGGGACAAGACTAGGCCTTAAATACCACAGGCATTTTTGCAACTTTTACTAAAAAACTTTTCCTGAAAATGCAGTAACATTTCTTTCTCCCCAATAGATGAACGTGATTTTGAGGACTTTTTTCTTGACTTTGAAGAAGATTTGAAATCTCATCATTCAGTGCAATGCTCACCTTCGCCAGGTATGAAACTGCCAGACAGACAGGAATTCAAGGACAGTGTTAGGAGATATTCGAGATGCAGAACAAACTGTGAATCAGGACAGCAACATGATGTGCAGTAGTTTGATAAGTGTAATAAAAATATATTGCATAATTATATACACTTTTGCATTGAATTCCAGAAAACTATTCAGCCACTATATTCCTCTATGAATGTAGCAATAGTTTCGCTCAGTCACCGAGCAGATCCTTACTCTGGGCCCCTTTTAACCAGAATTGATACCCAACCAAGAAAATGAGAGAGGAAAGACTCTTCTACTAAAATACAGATAAAAGCAGCAGAATCTTTGCTCTCTGTCTTTTGCAAAGCTAAAGGAATTCTTCTAAACATCACAGAGTTATTTGACGTGTGACCAACTTGAACAACATACTGTTTAGTTCTATGTCTAGGAAATATCAATCACTACTGCACTCATGTGCACAGTCCCTTACAAAGGACAGCCAACCCTGTCATTTTCTTTGTAGAATGTAGCCAGTCGTGGTCATAAGTTTTGATTGTTTGATTCAGCAAACATTTTCACTAGCCATTCTCACATTGTGAAATATGAACAAAAAAACCCCAAGTGACAACTTGTACTTCAGCATTCATTTTAAGCTATGATTCTTGTTTGCAACAGTAACTAATAGTAATTTTTTTAAAGTTATATGAAGAGGAATAGAAAAGGCAGGAAGCCAAAGAATAGAGTTTTTTGACTGTCCCATATTCTCCAATGGCCTAAATATAAGTTCCGAGTTCATTAAAACATTGCTGTTTTCAAGGTAAATTGTTACCACACCTGAGAGAAATTTTAGCTTGGATTTTTCAAATAGTATCTCAGAAAAACTTACAATCTGACACAATAGATCCTTATGCTTACTTAATAGCAACAGCCATAGTTACAGGGAGGTAATTTCAGCTGTAGGGTTTATGTCTACATGGAAAAGCACAGGCCACTGTGAGGGCCTTGCTTTGCTGGCTCGTACCAAGACACGTACTATTTCTCTGACTGCAGAGCATTCAGCTTCAACTGCACAGCATGTGCACCTCAATTCTATGAGAATGTATAGCAAGCTTCTTCAGTCAAAATTACCTGACTTCAGACACAGGAGATCCAAAAAGGCAGCACTCCCACACACAAAAAGAGACACAATTTTCTTGGACTGTGTAATGACATGTTATAACGTAGCCAAAGTACGTCTGTCCATATCCATTACATCATGCTTCACCAGGATTCATTAGGAACATGTTTTAATTTAGTAAGAGGTAACATTTTCAGCTTTTTTCACACACTGACAAAAATCACAGCATTTCTTGAAATTACGAGAGTTGACATTCACGTTGCAGTAGTACTGCCATGCACACAAAGAAACCCATAGACTACTTGTGATGAAGGACAAAGACTCAGGTACACCACTAATGCAATATGCATCACACATTTAGTAGCATGTTATCAAGGTCTCAGATTACTCCAAAGAAAGCCAATTTCCAGCTCTCTTTTTAGACTACAATTCACTCTTTCTCTGTGCTGAGAGTCTGCAAGAAGCATGAACTTAAGTGTCTTAGAAAGGATGAGGGTTTTTTTGTTTACATGGGCTTCCCTTACCCTTTTTATTTTGGTGTTTCAGGTCCCTTCAAACCATGTGACCATCTGTTTGGTAGCTGGCTGATCAGAATTGGAGTGTGGACCATAGTGGGTTTGACCTTTATTTGCAATGCACTGGTGTCTGCTACAGTTTTCAGATCTCCATTGTATATGTCCTCCATAAAACTCCTGATTGGTTTAATAGCCATTGTAAATGCCCTGATGGGTCTAGCCAGTGGAGTACTGGCTAGCGTGGATGCATCCACTTTTGGTAGCTTTGCTCAGTATGGAGCACAGTGGGAAAGTGGAATTGGTTGCCAAATAACTGGCCTTCTCTCCATTTTTGCTTCAGAGGCTTCCATATTCCTCCTTACCCTAGCTGCACTCGAACGTGCATTCTCTGTAAAGCATGCTACAAAGTTTGAAACAAAATCCTCCATTGCTAGCATAAAAATTGCCATTTCCTTTTGCTTTATGTTGGCACTAATCATTGCAGTGATACCCCTTCTCACTGGAAGTGAATATGGGGTTTCTCCACTTTGTTTGCCACTCCCATTTGGAGAGTCCACTGCTATGGGCTACATGGTAGCACTGGTATTACTGAACTCCCTTTGCTTTCTGGTAATGACTGTTGCTTATACAAAACTCTATTGTAGTTTAGAAAAGGGAGAACTAGACAACATTTGGGATTGCTCTATGGTCAAACATATAGCCTTGCTACTTTTTACTAATTGCATTCTTTATTGCCCTGTGGCCTTCTTATCTTTTTCCTCCTTACTAAATCTCACTTTTATCAGCCCAGAAGTGATTAAGTCAATACTTCTAGTGATTGTCCCACTGCCAGCATGTCTAAACCCACTGCTTTATATACTTTTCAATCCACATTTTAAGGAGGATTTGGGAAGTCTGCGAAAGCAAACTTTGATATGGAGGAGATCAAAACATGGTAGTCTGATCTCTGTGAATTCAGAAGACATAGAAAAACAATCTTGTGACTCAACACAGGCATTGGTAACCTTCACGAGTGCCAGCATATCATATGATATGCCCACCAGCAGTTCGCTAATGCCACCCTCATATCAAATGACTGAAGGCTGCAACCTTTCGTCAGTCGCATTTGTTCCCTGTCGCTAGATGCAGAAACAGTACAGAAAATACCTCTGTTTACAAAATTTTCAATCCCAAAAGTAAGTGTGGATGTGTGCATACGAGTGTAGAGAGAGCCTCTAAATTATTATGACACACCTCAGAAAAGAGACAACGAGAAAACTCGCGCCAGGCTGAAAATCCAATACTTGAGCCTGCTCAGCCTGCTCCCGAAATGCTGGGATGAAGAGAGGAAATGAAAGCTGCTCTCTTTGAAAGTAGCACTACTCAGAAAGGGCATCAGTTGGTGAAGAACAAAAATAGCATATTAAATTTGTAACATTTTTTCAAAGCATCACCTGATGTTTTCAGGGATTGGGGTTTTTTTTCCTGTTTATTGCAATTTGGTTTTATTAATAGTTTTTCAGTGCCATGATTGTTTTTTATAAGCATCTGTATGGCCTTTGTTCAGCAAGGTATCTAAGCGGAAGAGTGGTCCTGTTCGAGTCCTAAAGGTTTCTGCAGAATACCCTTTGATGTAGTTCCATACCAAAAAAAGCTGATTAAATGGTTTAACTGGCATTGGGTCTGGATTTTGGAAGTCTTCTAACTTGATAAAAGATTTTTAATTGTCAGCGGAAGCTAAAAAATTAACATGATGTGAAAGAAGTTCAAAATCCTGTTAAGCATTTAAAATGTAATTGTAAATGGCAAGCATTGTCACATGGATATTTTTCTAATGAGATTCTGCACAATTGGGTCCTGAATTCCTTTCTTGCCAGTAGAATTACTCCCAGAATTAAGGATGATAAAATTGGCAGATGACTTTTTTAATTTGAAGGTGGAAAATACTGCACAGAAATTCATCAGTATAAAAAAATTGGCATGCTGAGAACAATTAAAGGACACAAAAGGCACTCAGACAGAAACATTAATTTAAGGTAATTTGTCTAGGAACAAAAACTGTAATCTTGCTCATGCCATGATCTCTGTCTCATGAAACAGTGATTCTAGAAAGCTGCTAATTCATAGTACCTAGTCAGTTGAAGATTTAGAGGTCACTGTGTCCTTTTGGACAAGGATATCCAATATCCTTAGCTAAGGCAATATCAAGTAGGATTGAAGAGGTTGTGTAATCTGTGTTCTTAGCACTGATGCAAGCACTCCTGGGATATTTCAAACACTTACTGCATTCACATGTTGTAAAGAGCATTGTGAAATTGGAAAGGATATGAATATCATAAATTTAAAAGAACTTAAGAAATAAGTGATTTGATCAGCGTTTATAAGTAGCCGCTTCTGCGATACAGAAGTTTGAAAGCAGAGGACTACTCATCTGAGAGGAGAAAAATCTGGTATAGTCAACTGGAAATTGACATTAGGGATATGCAGTATAGAAATAAAGGAGAAAATTGTTGATAGAAATGGTCATTAGCTAGTGAAATTACTGTCACCAAAAATGTCTAAATTCATATTGGATATATTGCCAAAAAAAGATACTGGAGTAGCTGTTGAAATTCAGGGACTTCTGATGGCTTTAGTTTAGGAAAAGGCTTGATTAGGTTAACAGAGTTCTCTGACTTTAAATCTGTTAATACTTTGCTGAATCTAGCCATGTATGTTCACACATCAGAAGCATCCTAGTTAGAAAGAAGAGACTTCAGGTCCTTGCCAAGTCTACTGCTAAAATATCTCAAAGCCACCTAGAATATAATTCTTTGACCTCATCCAAGCCATCAGGGGATATTCCAGTATTCTTTTCTCAGAGCTGGCACCTTTTGCTTAAGTAAACCAATCATTTAAGACAGAAAAATGCACAAATTTACCTAATTTTGTTCTTGTTAAAAAGAGCTCCCTGAGGAGTAACATTTAATAGCCCAGTACTCACTGCTCAGTTAATGGCCACTCAACCTCCAGGTGAATGAGACTAATTTTTAACATTAGGAAGGTTAGGCTAGGCCCAGCAATTAAGGTAATCCATTACAGATGATCTCTGTTGTTCATTTGCTCCTATATATAAAACTTCCTGAGACTCCAAGGATGGATTTCCACAATGAAGAGTTTGCTGCCAACTATGCATATGCCTTAATTTTCTTGTCCATTCACACTGGCACATTTTTAGTTTTGCAGTTACAGATGGCATCAGTTGACTTTGGCTGACATGTTCATCCTTCAGGGAAAAAAAATGAAACAATTCTGAAATTATGTATGATAAAGTCAGCTGGGTACTTATCTTAATCTTTTATCTGTTGTGGCTTTTGAAGCAGTGCAGCACACAGCTGCAAAAGCGATGCCTGAAACCACTTTGGATTAAACAGAGGATCAGTCAACCATTGCACAATACCTATTACCATGTTTACTTAGCTTTAATTTAACTGGGGTCCATCTGTGCTGCTCTGCTTAATGTCAGTGAGGTTCCTTTCAGCTTGCTATATTTAAGAAGTTTGTAAAGAAATTTGAGAAGCAAAATAATGTTATAATTCTAAAGACTAGTTAAAGCTTCTTTTATCAGAACTTTTTTAGCTTGCAGAAGGTCCTAAAGGCTTTGTGTCTTATTTTTATAAGCATGTTTGAAATATTTTGATCAGATATTTTTAACTTGAAATTGTTAAAATTCATTTAATAGATTTTTAAAGTAAAATGTGTAAATATAGAACTGTATTTATTATTACAGTGAAATGCAACTACAGTAAAGGACATGAGATTAAGCCCTGTACAGTTTCATATTGATATTTGCTATATTTTCTGCTCATATATGTTACTAGATTCATTATCTGTAAATAATATAATGTAAATGTGTAGTGATTGTAAATAGGTGACATACTTTCTTTTCTATCAGTGTTCTGAACATATGTAAGTTGTAATAAAATGTGACTACACAGTAAAGAGCATTTAATCATGACCTAACACCTCACAAAATGGTGTGCATTCTCAATTAATCCTTTCCAAGTTATTGTAATACTTACACTAACCTCCCTAGGTGTCTGAAATTCTTGACAAAATATAAGTTACAGGTTGTGTGCCATAAAAAAACCCCACAAGACTAATAGTGGAGAAGAAGAGAAAGAATAATAGCATTTCATTTCAACACAGACTGAATCTTTTACCAAAATTTCACTCGCAAGCCCTTATGAATAGATCCTGCTCCCTGTGCACGCTGCTGTGTCTCACTGATGACCTCTCACAATTGCCACAGGTGACACCAGCACCTCCAGCTGTGTGACAAGGGCGTCACAATATGTGTGACAAGGGCACAATATGTGTGCATCAGGTCAGGCACAAGCTACCCATAACCTCCACACCATACACGAGAGAGGTGCAATTAGCTGCACTGGTGATCCCCCAGTCACACCAGCAGTAGAAACCAATTCTGCCCCTACATATCTCGATGGGATCAATGTACACTGCGAGCCAGTGTCAACCAAAGCCTTATAGTCTTGTGGCTTCAATGTGCCAGGCCAACGAACCCACACAGTCCAAAACACACAATTTTCCCTAACCTCTACCTGGCTAGAGGCAGGGCCCCTCTAAGCATGATTATCCTTCTTTCCTGGGGTATATGTCTTAGAGGTTCCTTCAAGGGGATCGGACATGTCATCATCGACATCATACTTGACATCCTGGCTGCAAACAACTGGAGCTGCTCTCTGTTTAGTGAGACTTCCTCTTTGAATCCTACCTTCCTTCAAATTACGTACCTGTTGTGCCAGATGCTGCTTCTAATAAGACAGAAAATTGTCCCACATCATTCCTTGTTTTCTCTCCAACCCCTAATCTGGCAGGCGAAGCAGGTGAGGGGATAACCAAACAGCTGGCAGAGTTCATCTGATACGTGGCAGAGGGGCAGCAGCACCATCAGATATGAAATGGATGGAGGTACTAAGGGCAAATGAAAGGTGGGGCTTAAAAGAGCACTTGGTAAGAGCCAAGTTGCTCAGGCTGCACCAGAACTTCCAGCTCAGCTGAGTTAAAGGCAGGCAGCAGTTAAGCATCACCAGGTCATTTTGTAGGCAACAAGAACAGGTGAAACGGTCCACACACATTTATTAAGAGAGACTGAGGCACAGGACAGTTACATGTGCTTGGTTTTTCAGAGATGGTGATGGTAGGTCATTTCTGTGAAGTACTTAAAAGATAGAAGTAAAATACCAATGAAGCAAAAGCTCTCAGAAAGCAATTGTTTAGTCAGGAATTGATATGGCAAGTAATGAATTAGAAATATTTTTGTAAAAGAAAATAGAATTGTCCTATATTTAAATGGATTTTAAAATAGCATACAGGTTCTGAGGATGAGGCTACTTTGGGGAAGGTCATTTCAGCCAGAAGATCATGTGCAGAAGAGGTAAGTTTTTTGGGTGAATTTTAGAATTGTCTTATTGGGATAGGGCAGGACCAGCAGAGAATGGGAATAAGAAAGTCATTAATTATCTTTAGGAGCAAAAAGCAAGAAATATGACAAAGAGCATAGGGAAGTGCATAACTCTGAGAGGACAGAGGCCTTCAAGAGGCAGGATGCAAATGGGTGGAGTTTTATGAGATAGTAAGAAGCATGATGGAGTTTTGTGAAGGATGGGGAGCTCAGGGTGGATACAAAAAATGGAAGTGTGATGGCTAAGGACATTGAAATGGTGGGAAAACAAGCTAGTAAAGATGATTTCACAATCATGTGTGCACCACACAGTGTAAGCAATATTAGAGCCAGGAACCATAAGGAAGAAGAAGGGAATTGTATTATTTTAGGGGGAAGATAGTACAACTTGAATAATGAAGGGAAAGAGTACCTACAAAGGAAGAATGAGCTGGTTGGTGAAAGCCTTGATGCAGAAGGGAAAAACAGGCACCAAGGTTATACATTTTGATACATGGAAGAAAGATTTTTATTAATTTATGTACCAAATAGTGAGCAGTAGTGCCTGAGGTTACAACTTCAGTGTTCTGGGCAATGTGCTAGCACACATGCACAGGAGACTTCTCTCTGAAAGCACTCATGCCACAGGCTTGTAGTGTTCTCTGCGGTAACAACTGAAGGAGAGTTTACTGTGGCTGGTGCAACGGGTTATTTAGGGAGACCAGACAGAGCACGCCACTACTCTGGCTTACTAGATCTTACTAGATACATTATTGAGTTTTATTTGGGAACTCACTCCTCAGAGAAGTTGCAGAAGGCCAAGAAAAAAGAGCTAGTTAGAGACACAGTGAAAGCCATAAAGAAGATGGGATCACCTGTAAAATAATGGATGGGGATAAAGGCCAAGCCTTAACAGACACTAGCAGAGAGGCACAGAGAATGACACCACATAAGCAGTGCTGTACCAGGTGAGCGTGTGTCTTCAGTCTCTGCCCCCAAAAGAGGGGAGAATATCCTTGACCATAATTAATCTCAAACGGAGACCAGCCACTTGGGCAGTCCTTGCTGTTGTTGCTGCTCCATATTTACTTCCGATCTTTGTGACCTACATGCACTAGACAGTAGTAGTGACTCTCATATACACTAGACAGCAAGAAAGCTGCTACTGTGAAAACTGTCAAACTATCTCCTATCCAAATCTGTAATAGGAATTGCAGCTTATCAGGGGCACCACTTATTTCCTCTGACTGTTGTATTAATCACTATAATAAAAATGTCATAATCAGACACTTGTCTGTCATAGTTCAGGTTGCTATATGAAAGGTAAGGTGCTGAAAATCTCATTGATAATCACTTAAGAAGGGCTCAAATAATTAAACAGCACTATGTAGTGGAAAACACAGGAAGACAAGGTAGTGGAGTATAATAGTAAGAAGTAGGATCACAACTGCAGCCTCAACAGTGTCAGGAAATTCTTTCCAGATCCATGAAGCACAGTAATTGTGCAGATGCTGGGGTGCTGCAGAAGACAGCTCTCAAACTCTCAGACTCCAGGAGAGCTGTACTGCTTCCACCAGCAAGGGAGGGACCAGTATCTCCATCAGCCATAATAAACACCTCATGTTCTCTTTCATTAACATGTGCCAAACAAGGGACAAGTCCGTCTTTCTGTGCCAGTGTTATTGTGAAAAAAAAATGTGAAGCTAAGCTTAGAAAACTGATTGAAATTGAACTCTTTATGTGTCTTCACTTGAACAGAATCCTAGCTACATGTGATCAGAAATTTTAAAGGAAAATGCAAATTTACCCATGCTAATTTATAAAGCAGAAGAGATTCCATGTGTTATACCTAACCCTGGCAAATATACTGTAAAGAAAAGGCGGTATTGACATTAGGAACATCTTGTTCATATAATGAGAATCACAGACTTGTGCTCCAGTGGCTCTGGAGACATAGGAAACCTGCAAATGTTCTCTCCATAAAAAAATTTGTTGTGGCATTGTCAAAATTATCTAAAGATCCAATCTCAGTCATAAGAAAAAACAAGCATAAAGAATATTCCTCTTGAGAGCTAGCCCATAGCCAGGAATTCTTAAAAAACTTAGTCGCAGACAAAGAGCCCACTCAAAATCCCTATTTAATTTTTTCACAGGTGGCAACACTTCCACTTGTCAAATAAAAAATATGCTTTGTTTACAAGAGGAAAATTGTCCATCTGTGAATCTAAATACTTCCACTAAGTTTTATGCATGCACATACCAAAGTCTTCTGCAGCCAGCCTTGAAGGTCTCAGGACTCCAAAACTAATTCTTGAAGGAAGTTTCAAACATCTCCTTCTGCATCTAGTGTCGTTCTCTATATGCAGTCCATGTTTTGACAGGTTTCTGCAGTTATTCATTTTGTTCCATACATTAGAACAGCTTCTCAAGACTATAGAGGTCACTGCAGTTATTATCAGCATTTCCCATTTATGAACTAACCTATTCCTGGAGGAAGGAGTTCTCCCAGTCTTCTATGAAAAAAGTAATAGGGAAGATTGTTCTACTCAAAACAGGTGTTTTGTCTCCCATAGGAAGTACCACAGCCTTCAGGGAAGTCCTTCTAGGTCTCTTTACTGGTTGACTATGAAAATGAACTCCAGAGAGCTTTGTGTGGCCAGAGAACTAATTCCAGGATATGAAATCAGTGCTTGTGTGAGAAACTGAAATGCTAGTGATGAACAGGTCAAACAACTGGCCATTTGCAAAAGCAGTGGGTGCTTTGCTGACAACGACATGCAAGGGAACAGCCCAGGTGCAGAGGGGGTGCACACCCTCTACCAGAAGCTAAAAATGGGTTGGAGCCAGATAAGGGAAGAGGCCTATAAGAAGCAGATCCTGGGAGATGGGATAGTGCTTTTTATCATGCCAGTGTCCTACATTACATAACTGGCTCAGGTATAAAACTTCCCTCTGAGGGACATACTGGGACGTTTACAGGTAGGTCTGAAGGTTCATCCCTTGTGATGGGGAATAATTTGTTCACCTGTGCTGATGTGAGAGGCAGTTGTCATGTCTTAGAAGGTGTCATAAACCATCAAAGACCCCTGAAGTGCCACGTGATCCACAGTGTTGCATCAGACAGTGTAAAACTGCCATGTTAAAGGAGGTACCTGGGCATTCCCACTGAGCCTGAGCATATATTAACACACTGGACTTTGTGTTTCATCGGCTTCCCCCACCCCTGGCAGATCAAGACTGCCACCATCACTTCAATCAAAAGACCTCTAAATTGCAAGAATCAAGTCTCATCATTGCCTCCAAGGATGGTGACTGTATACCTTTCTTCCTCTCTACTCTCTCTTTTTCTCTCTTTCTTCTCTGAACTTCTTCACAAAATATATTGTAAGCCAGACTAAAAACTTCTAGTCAGTGCCTTAGTAAGTGCTTGTTATGTCTGGATAAGTTAAGGTGGCTATGTTTAAGTTTGTGAAGCTAAAGTTTGTGAAGTTCATTACTTTGTCTGGATTTGGTTTTAAAATGTGACAAGTACATTAGTCTACCTTAATGCTCTAAGGTTTTCAAGCAAATGCTTGTTATTGAACCTCGTGAGAATTTTGTTGTTTCTCCTGTGCACCATCCAGAGTGAATCAAACAACATTCCCCTAAACCTGTGGAGTGGATTGTGGCATAACATTTTAATGCATGAAGTGGGAAAACCATTTCCTGACATAACTGAATGCCTTACTGTGAATACAAAGTATGAGGAGATTTGCTTTATTTGATATATATTTGTCCCAGTATACAGATAATCCTCCAAATTGTTGGAATTTTCCATGGGTTTTTTTGTTAGGAGGGTTTTTCTGGGGTTTGTATTTTTTCTGGGTTTTTGGTAGGTTTGCACAATAGGACATATTCTGAACAAGCCTTTACTCCCCTGGAGTAGAGCGGTCCTGCTCAAGCTGGCCATCCAAGAGGCCTCCTCCATTCTGTTCTGGAGGACTTGGAGAGCTAAAGACATCAAGTCCTAAGACATTGAAGAATATGTCTCTAAGGGACAACGACATTCTTGCTGAGCTGAAATAAGGCAATGAAGCACACAGGATGGAAGCTAGGAACATTGACAGCAGAGTTTGATGTGTGTTCATTATCACAAAGACAAGGAGTCAATGTGCTCTGTCAGAGAAAAACACACTTTCAGTTGGCAGGGAGGTAAAGTCAGAGCAGACTGGAAACTTTGTAGGATCACCATGGGCCAAAAAGCTTGTGCAATTACCTTAGGAAAAACAGAGGCTGCATATCAGAAAAATACTCTTTTTCTTCAGAGAAAGTGCACCAGCTCTCCAGCCCAAGTTCTCCAGTAGGAGGTTTTTGTCTGTGCAGTGAGTGGTGCCAAAATATCTGCTTCAGGAAATGCCACCTCTGGAATTGAAAGCAGCCTCCATGGCTTCCTGAAAAAAAGCCGCTTTGCAACGGAAAGTCATGAGCCCTCCTTGCTCTGGGCTTAAAAGTACCACAAGCAAAGCATTTAACATAAGTTTGCCCATCTCTAAGAGAGCAAATAGAGGTTGAGTTTCTTTTTGGGGAAAAAAAAAACCCACAAGAAACTAGGAGCTTTGAAGATGCTTGAGCAAAAGCACTTAAAAAATCCCACAGTCATCAAGTTTCTCATTCAAAAGAGCAGCAAAGAGAAACCAAAATGACAGTGGGCAAACTGTGTATGGCCCCATGTGCTGGACACAGGGGAGGATTGTACTATACCTTGTATTGGTATTACAGAAACAGTAGAAAACAACCTAAACAATAAATAATTGTGTTTTATTGGGTTCATCAAGTGTTAAGTTTGGTGAACAGAGAGACTATTCAAAATTCAAATAGGTTTACACTTCTGTTCATTCCACTTAAGTAGGAATAGGTAATACTAGCTTGGACAGAAAATAAATACAAGTCAAAGTAAAATATCAGTATTTATAATTTAGTTTCTATCTCTGAATACTGCATTTCTACCTACAAAAACTTTCCCTTCAAAGGCTTTCCCTTGAAAAAATTATCATTCTTTTTTCCATTCTCTTGACACTATTCTTTACACAAGATTGTAGGTGTATGTATTGTATGACTGTGGGTGTATGTAGAACTTTCCAGGTATTTAAGCAATTTCCTCCCACCCCCCATAGGATTTAACAATAAGAAAACCATTTTGTGAGCCATAGGTGAACTGTTCTCTCTACTTTTCATTTCTCTCTACTTTTCTCTCTACTATCAATTTCTCTCTACTTTTATCATTATATGTGTTAGGAGAGAACTTTGGAGCTTTGGTCTCAGACTAGAATCTAGGCTCTAAGCACTGAAAAACACAAAAAGAAAAAGCCTAGTTGGAAGCCTTTGGAGCTATATCCTGAGCACAGGTGAGCATAAAGAGAAAGAGAAAAATGGGCAGAAAAGCCCACAGACCTTTGCAGTGTAGAATGCAGAAGCTTTCCAAGGGCTTTCTTCACTTCAGTGGATTTCAGCAAGTGTTTATGCCCATACCAAATATTTCTATTTGCACAGTGAAATTTCTCACATTTGTAGGCAGTGAACTACAGCATAGTCTTAAAAACTGTTGCTTTATGGTAGAGTGAAGCATTTCTCATCAAATCCGAGCCCTCATAAATAAAACATTAGGTCTGACTTTTAAATTTTTTTAAAATAAATATCAAATAATAGAGCTATTGTCAACTAAGTACCATTCTTACACCAAGAGCATTTCATAATGACAGCAGCACCTTAAAAGTGCTTTGATCTATGAAGGATCAAATATCTTTGTTTCCTATTAACATAGCTCTCTTTCCCAACAGAGCACAGAGCATTTCTGATAATGGCTCTCTTATTACGATAATTAGAAAAAGATTGTTCAGCTCTATTTCCCCCTTAGAGCTCCCTGGCAAATTTCTCATTTCGTGTTGTTCAGGTTTTCTATCCCAAATACCTCTGTCATAAGGAAAAAATTTTAAAGTTTCACATTTTATGGCTCAGAAGTTTAGGCTGCCAATGTGATGTTAACCAGTCGTTAAAAGATTCAGAAGAAGGATCCAGACTAAAAAGCAAGCCATCACCTTTTAAAAATAATGTATTTTTAAAATGTGAGTGAGGTTTTCAATAAATGTCATAGATCTTTTAATAAGATAGCAGAAATATGCCCTGAGTTTATTTCAGGGGAGACATGAGAAAACACTCCAGGAAAAGCTTGCCCCAAGGGATTTGAGGGTGTAATATGACCAGAAGCAGAATTCACAGGAGAGATGTCAGACAGAGGAAGACACTTGCTAAGAGAGTATTCCCAGACATCCTATTGGAAGCTTAGATTTCTTGCTTGGTGTTGCTCAGCAGTACTCAGCCTTTTGCCTCTTCCATCAGGGATGTAGGCAGGCATCTGAGGTCGCGGGCAGTCAGGGCTGGATGGAGAAATTCAGCCTTTTTTTGCCAGGCACTTAGTGCCACCATGTGCCCAAGTGTGCCTCACTGCTGCTGGGAAACACTCCTTTTCCTTTTCAATTTCTGGTTCAGTGAGTCCTCCCTTTTCTGAAAGGCTCAGAGGGACAGTTTGATAGAACTCCCTGTGCAAATTTGAGAAATTCTGGCAGAGGTCATGTTTCTAGCCTCTCCTGCCTTGGTGCTGGTGGAGATGGGCAAAAGACTGGCAACAGAAGCCCTTCAGTTGGAATGGTTTTCCAGTCTGAAATAGAGCATCCTTGATCAGCAAGGTGGTTGCAAGTCGCAGCAAAACCTTTTACATGCAGAAGGGAAACAATCAAAGAATAGATCAACTGATAAACTGATCAAAGGACTCCAGCGTTATAAGAGAAAAGGATCTCATCAGGAAAGTCAAAGGCACAGAAAACAGAGCCCAGCCCTTCAGATCTGGGAAAACAGTAGCTAAGAAATTATGTGCAGAGGACTCCCATGTCCATACAGAAGAATGGTCAGAAAATCAAGGAAACTAAATGTATTGACACTGTTATTCATATCTATGTATGTATAATTCTCTGGAAGGCACATATTCCTGTTTTCTTCAGCGATCTAAAAAGGTAAGCTTTAAATCCAGAGTATTTGGAAGGCTGAAGATAGGACAGGGATGTCCTGAATCTATTGATGTGTTACAGTTCACAATTCCAAAACCATACAGCAGGTGGGACATTAGAAAGTGTGTTGGAGAAGCCAAGGAGATGGTCAATACCACAGCTGACTTTGTCCCTATGCACACAACCTAAATGCATGCAGCCCAGCAAGTGTGCAGGTGGGCAAAACAGTAGGGATGTATGACCACTTCTCAAAAGCAGAAATGTCCTATAAAGTACCTCAATCTGCACACATTTGACTGCTCAGTCAAGTTGGAATCTTATTGTCATCACCACTACCACAGTTTCTATAGGCTTCATGGAAAAATAATCATTTTATTAGGAAAGCATCCTCTCTTTCACCCTGTTATAACTGTTTATATACTTGTTCTTTAATCCCTACAGTCCTGGGAAAGTTGACATGCTAGCTTAGAGGAAGAGATATGAGCGGCACTGCAGACCTTCAGCAGAAAGAGCACTCAGGCAGTGCCAGCAGCCCAGCTGCTCCCTCCAGCAAAAGGCATCAGGATCCCTTCTTCAGCATTTCGGCACTTGAGACTTCCAAGATCCCAGTTTCATCCAGCAAAAAGCCAGGAGGCTTCAGTCAGTGTGCCTGGTTGTGTGAGCTCCTCTGGCTCCAGAGTCTCAGCACACAACCTGCCACCTGCCTCTAGACACAGTGGCTTCTGTCTCTCAGGCCAGCCCAGCGTTCGGCTGGACCACCCTGCTAGCTCTGATACGCCTCAACAGGACTTGGCGTGGGTTTTTGGCTCCGCAGCACCTTTGCCTTTGCTGTCACGGCCGTGGTTTGAAAGAGGGGACACTCGAGGCTCAGGGAGAAAGGTTTTATTCAGGGATCACAGGGGCAGTCCCTGGTCCCAGGCCTGTGCCTCAGGAGAGTGACCCAGGGCCTGGTCTGCAGGGGGTTTTTGTTCACCAGAAATCTCAGGGGTGGGTACAAGTTGCAAACCAATGAAACAAAGCAAGGTGGCTAATGCCAAATGCAATACGCAACATCAACAGATCAGGTAAATTGGGGTGGGGTCCTGGGAGATCCACCAACCACTGGCCGACACCTCTCAGAAGGACTCAGGCCTGGAAGATTGATGGACAGGGCGGGGAGATGCATTGGGGTGAGGGAAAAGACAATGGGATGACCAAACTCCAGGCAGAGGATTAGGTTGTCTTGGAAACTCTTATCCACTTCTGATAAGAACATTCCAGGACAGGAGCTTTACCTAGCTGGGGTCGAAGTCCAAGCCATGCTGAATTTCTAACTAAAAACCCTAAAAACAATTCCAGCACCCCTACACCGGCTACTTCTGTACTGTGAATTAAACTGTCTGGGGACATCCCCTGCCCTCAAAGCATTATCCAGGTCTACACACACTCACTCCAATCCACCTTTCCCCCAAAATAGAATGGTTTTGTCCATAAACCATCTCAGGAACAGTGTCTGATCTACACATTAATTCACCAAACAAAACTGTGACAGATGCTGTGTGGACCCAAACCATATCAGGGAGCCTGCTAACAGCAGGTTGAATTATTACACTTAGCTTAAGTCTGTCTTGCCCAAATCGCATTAATACAACCAATGTTTCTGGAGTTTCTAGCACAGATCCAATGGCTCAGAGGGATGTAGGTGTAGGCTCAGGGTGCAGGCTTAGTATTCTATCAGTGTGTTCAGCAGAACTGGCTGCAGTATATCCAAGGAAACTAAGTGTATTTCTTGACTTTGCTTAGAGACTTTCCAGTCCACTCCCTTGTCCAGTTGCCTGCAATCTAGGAAACACAAAACTCAGTGTTGGATGAGGTCCAGTAGTCAGCCTCATCAGTGGCTGTTCTGTGACTGGGTCGAGGCTTCTTGACTCCAGGTTTCTATGTATGATTGTGCAGCCATTTCTACATATTACAACTTAGGACTTCCACTACATCAAAAATCAGTGTTCAGTACACAGACTGAGCTCAGGTCCTGCATGTTCTATGCCCTTTAAATGCTAGTAGAAAAAGCCAGGCTGAAATAGTTTTTACTGCTCCATTTCCACAAAGGCTTTTCATTATATAAAGCCTCTGGACTGCTTAGTAGAAGTGGGCTGAAAAAGAGGCAGAAAGACACACAAAAATAATAATCAAGCCTAACCTTTGATCTCAGTTCATCTGATAAAGCCCTGGCACAAGGCCTTCAAAAATAACTCAATATAGAACTCTGGAAGGATTATGCTGAACAAATTATAAAAGCACATGCTTTATTTTCATTGCCACATTGCCATTTACAAACCCTGACCCTCTCATGTGCTGATTTCAGACAAAAAACATTTACTTTTTTTCCTCCCAGGTGAATTCCATTCGTCATTTTCCTATCATGTTGTTATAAATCCACTTACATTATATATGGTGTGGCATCTTTCTCTCTCCACAATAATCTCCAGACCATCCATCAGATTATGCTGAGGCTTTACAGCCAGAAAACATATGGAAGCAGGACTTCCTACTTACGAAATCAAAACTACTCCACTGAGCTGGTGCACAAGCACCACATGCCACTCCTCCTTGGCATTTCTCAGCTGAAGCAAACAGATGCACTCCAAAACCAAGTTCTTTGCAGTCTGAACAAGATTGTTACCCGTAATTCAGTCTTTGGTTTTATCCAAGTTTCCCACATTTGGCTTCTGACAGCACAGCACTTTACTATGCACCTGCTACAGGACTTGGTCTTGCTATACACCATCTCCTGCATCCATCATTAAATCCTCTGCACAGACTGCATGGTTGTCCTTATGCATAGCCTCAGCTATCTTAAGACTTCTGTGATAATAATTTTTTAACCATGGAGCTTGTCCTCTGAGTAGAGAGATTATTAGTTGACCCTCTCTCAATCACTTTAGAAATTACAGAATCACACCCATAATTGCAGAATTCGTAACCACTGCCCTTTTGAAAGCATTCTTGAGTCTTCTTGGTCTATGGCAGGTGATGTAAAGAATGTACTGCCATTCTTTCCTGCTGACCTGACAAGAGTTTTCAGACAAAATTTGACTTTTCTTGACTGCAGTTTTGAACAGGGTAGCTCATGGTGTTAATCTTCCTAGTGAAGTCTATCCAATCTATCCCGGCAGAGAAAGCTGCCTTAAGAAGTTCACAGAATGTTTCAAAGTCCTGATTTTGGCTGGGGTAGAGTTAATTTTCTTCCTAGTAGCTGGTATGGTGTTGTGTTTTGGATGTAGTATGAGAATAATGTTGATAACACACTGGTGTTTTGCCAAGTAATGCCTGTACAAAACAAAGGACCTTCCAGCTTCTTGTGGTCAGCCAGGACAACTGACCCAAACCGGCCAAATGGATATTCCAGACTGTATGGTGTCATTCTGAACAATAAAACTGCAACTGGACAAGATAAGGGGATCCCTGCTCAGGAATGGACTGGGCATCAATCAGTGGGTGATGAGCAACTGCATGCAGTGTACATCACTTGCGAGTTCGGGTGCGGGGTTTTGGGGGAAGTGTGTTCTCTTTTTGTTTTCTCCCTTTTCATTATAAATATGTCATTGTAATTGTTAGCATATTATATTTTATTTTAATTATTAAAATTAGTACATTCCTAAACTTAAGCTGCTGTTACACCAACCCACATGTTTTACTTTCTTCCTGAATCTCCTCCCTGTCGCACCAGGGAGGGAGAGGTTGTGAGTGAGCAGTTGTGTGGTACTGAGTTCCTGGCTGCTGTTAAAGCAAGACTGTCTTTGTTTTTTGGTGCCCGACATGGGGTAATGAAGAGTTGAGATAACGACAAATATGAGTAGAACACGTTAGAACAAACCTGTAATAAACATACATTATTAATAGTCACTGGTCACAGTGTTGATTCACTTGCTCTCAGAGCTGTTGTGCTTGTTATCTGAGTTGCATCACGTTGTACTTTAATGCTGGCTTATGATATAACAGAATTGCTGGTTATGAAACAAATCCGTTATTTGTACTCAGCACTGCTGTCATCTTTGTACTTTGTGAGCCACCTATTGGAAACTATTCATAATGATATCTTTTACCTTTTATCCTCAGAGACCCAATCCATGGGAGAGACATCTCCATTCATCTTCCTCTTCTCCTCCAGACAAGTTACTATAACTCACAAATTTTAAATATCCTTGGGATGTTCAAACCAGCACAGTTTTATTGCTATGATTTTGACTGTGTTCCAGGTCTTGCTGAACAACTACTTAAAAAAACCCCAGAGATCTGCACTGAGATTGGACAGCTCTGAGTGGACACCTGTGTGGGATAGTGTGGGCAAGTGCCTAGGACAGTGGGCACCTCCAGCATTTTGGAACTTCCACCTGAACAAGTGCAGGATTCAGAAAAACCAGGGAAATACTTGGAAAAAGGATGCCATCAACCTGGCAATTCCAGAGAGACCCAAATCACTGCAACATGCTGGGTCCTGGCCAACCAAGCCCAGTCCAACACTATTCAGGATCCTCAAGGGAAAAGAATCTCCCTGGATTTGATGACAAAGTGACAGGTGCTGCAGCTGCTCCACTCTGGCCTCAGGCCCTGTGGCTGAACCAGAGCACCAAACCCTGCCAGTATCAGTCACCCCTTTTCACCAGAAGAAATGGACCCAGGAGAGCTTGTTTAGTAAAGGAGAACAAAGCAGGGCCATCACAAGGACAGGAGGAAGAGGCAGAACAAGAGGGAACCACTCAATCCCTATCCCTGAGAGAGCTGTGGGATATGCAAAAAGATTTCAGCCATCACCCAGGTGAGCAGGTGAACACCTGACTGCTTGGATGCTGGGTGGGTAACAGGGCTGGGGGCCTGGAATGAGAGGGTAGGGAAACCAAACAGCTGGGAGCACCTTCTAAGTTCTGTAACACCTGCAATATATTCATGATGTCATCATTTGAGGCACTAAGCAGCAGAATCTTTTGAAAAATGAAGGAAAATACTAAAAACTATTTATTATTGAACTTTTCTTATCCCAACTCATGGATTTTACTTTCTTTCCCATTTTTCTCTGCAACCCAATGGGAAAGGGAGCAGTATTAGCAAGTGTCTGTATGGTACTTGGCCGCTGACTGGGATTAAACCACAACACAGAGGGCAAAGAAAGCCTCAGGAGGGAAAGGTGAAAGCTGATGTGATTACAGAAAGTAGGTGCTGAAAAAATATGGGCTATTTCCACATCACACAAAATCACAACTAAAACTTCCATGAGGAAGCTAGTAGAAGCAGTTCTTCTGTCTTCCTACTCACGCTGTATTAACTCTTGTCAATACAAGAGAAAACACCACTGCCCTCAAGACCCATCCTTAAAAGTTCCTCAGCCACAGTTTTCTCAAACTGACCAGAAAACCTAACTCCAAGGATCACAAATGAAAGCCAGATTGACACCTGCCATGAAAATAAAGAGAGATACAAATCAGTAAGGATTATTATCTCACGGAGCAGCTCCTCACAGATCACCTGTGGCCATCACATGCTGTGGCAGCAGTGAGAAATTACTTAAAAATCATTAGATGTTCCAAAGATAGTTTTTCCCAGGTCACTCTGAAGCAAGTCACTTGTACCACATCACTGTATTTTCTGTGCTATTTTCTGCTAGATCAGGCCTTCCTGACTGCACTGAAAGGCTTCTTCCCATTTAATCTTTGTCAACATTTTACTGAGCCATCAGTCACTTCTGCCAGTACCCCCAGGTGCAGCAGTGCAAACTTTATGGTGGCATTTTATGCTCCCATTAACAGAGAACAAACAGACACATTGGTAAGTCATTGCTAACAGCTTTACAAGGTTTAAGTTTCAGTTACAGGCTATACTCTGCTTTATTATCTGCTATTCTGGTAGGATAATAACAAATAGTTGCATGCAATAAAAAAGACAAGTAGCAGTTAACGTTTATATCCTCTTTTAAGCCAAATTTTGATCTTGAGCTCCTTGCAAACATTAAGCCCCCAACAGATAAGGATAAGCTGACATTCCTGCTCTGTTCTGGAAAACAAGTATTTTCTGCTCTTGCCTCCTTTATGACCACTCCTTAAAATCAATGATAGGATGCTTCCCAACCTCAGGTGAAATGGCAGGTCATGTAAGGATACAGTCTAAATTCCCCAGGTAAGGTGCAGCTCACTGTCCTGTGATTCTGAATGACATTTAATGGGATGTGAACTGAAATTACCTACAAGGAGGAAAGGGTTTAGTCAAGGTCTGACCAGCATAAGGAGAGATTCAGGCTCCCCAGAGAAGTGGTGGAGTCATCATCCCTAGAAGTGTTCAAAAAAATGAGTGAACTTGGCACTTCCCGATACAGCTTAGTGGGCATGCTGGTATGAGGGCAAAGGTTGAACTTGGTTTTGCAAGTATTTTCCAACCTTAACGTTCAATGCAAGCACTCTGGAGCCTCGCAGACACAAACTCATCTCACAGAACATTTAAAGCAAAATCCAGGAGAAAAGGGAGCCAAGGAAAAACACCCCATCTTTCATTATCAACACAGTATTGATTTAGGTATACTGCGAAAGTGGATCCAAACACACAGTTGGACACAGTATCAGGACACCAGCACAGACCAGTGAATGTATGGGGAAGACACAGGATGTGGAAGTTTCCACAGCCCCTTTTCACTTAGCTCATCTGAAGATTATGAATTTCTAATGTTTGGTAGGATATTGCCATGCTGAGAAGTTAGCTACCTCTTCAAGTAGTTGTTACTGAGCACAGCAGTAGCATTAAAGGTGCACAAGGAATATGCCTAAAGGATTTTGAAAGCAAGCCCATTCTGTACCTTCCCCTCTCAGATGAGGCAAGGTCTCAAACACCTGCTGCATAACAGCAACACACCTCCTTCGTCTTCTCAAATTAAACAACCTGTTTTTCTGTTTCTGACAACCATCTTAATAAAAACTTACACAGGATGAAAAAAAAAAAACAAGCCAACAATATAACTGTCATCCACCAGAATTAATAAAGCCAGGCAGGAAGTCTCCATCAGTAACTGCAATCAGTCCACTGATTATATGAAACAAAAGGTGAAGTGGGGGTCAATAAAAACATTAAAGACACTATGAAGTCCATAGCTAGTTCTTCAGCTCCTGTATATACTAAGGTAAGAAGTATTTACAAAGTTAGACAAGTGCAAAAGATCACACACTCACACCTCTGCTTTGGCCAGAAAGGACCAACACCGCTGGCCTGGCCTGTGCTTTTTCCCCTGGACTAAAGGAGCATAGAGACAACTAGGGTGGAAAGTGAAGTTGGTAGGACAAAGGTGGTGAAAACACATGGGTTTATGTACACCAGGAACATGACAGCATCACAAAATCGCTGAAGGTGGAAGGGATCTCTGGAAATCACCTACCTGCTCCAAACCCCTGCTCAAGCAGGGACATCTAGAGCCAGTTGTCCAGAACCACATCCAGGCAGCTTTTTAATGTCCCCACTATCTCTCTGGCCACCTGTACCAGTGCGCAGTCACTTTCACAGTAAAAAAAAGTCTCTCCTGTTATTCACCCACAACCTCCCAAATTTCAGTTTACGCCCAATGGTTCTAGCCCTGCACCACTAAAAAGAGCTTAAGAGAGAGCTCGGATCTTTACATCCTCCTTTCTTTCGTACACACTGAGAAGCTCTTCCCCAGAGATTTCTTCAGGCTGAGGAAGTCCCACCTGTCACAGCCTTTCCGTAGATGTGGGATGATCATCCATTATTTATCTGTGTGGCCACTCAGTGGGCTCTCTTCACTAACTCCATACCTCTTTTGAACTGGGAAGCCAGATTAGGATGCATGGCTGCAGGAATACCTTCACCAGTGCAGATGAGAAATAGCACCTGCCTGGACCTGCTGGCCATGTTTTACCTAATAGAGTACAGGACAGGGACAATGGCCCTTGCCCCAGGTGAATATAAGAGTACCAGCTGTCCCACCAGAACTAGCAAGCAGTAAAATAACCAAGAACAAACGAGATCAGTAGATTCACTGTAGACTTACATGAAGATAAACAAAACAACCACTAATCTCCATTTATTCTTCCAAATAAATGCAGCTGAATGTTTTGCCTATACTGATGTGCCTTTGCAAGAGCCAGGAAATGAAAAATACTGTAGTGGGAGTAGTTTGATGCAGCACTAATAAAGATCTAGACCAAGTAATCAAACCACCCTTCATAAAGTAGCTGTTCTGAACACAGAACAAGCAGTAGCATAACTTTATGGAATAAATTACTGCGTTTTCCCCTTATTTTTCCTCCTAAGCAGCTAGTAGTTTGCTTGATTGACTGGAATTATCCTTTTATTCATAGTTATTCACCACCATTGCCTATAATCAGAAATTGCTTGTAGAACACAAAGATGACTAATTTGAAAGACTAGTATGTAAATTAAATTAATACCCTTGGTAAATTTAAGGCTTCCTTGTAAATAATTAACAAAGTTTTGCAAATGATAGCTAGAAATCCCCTAGTTTCTGGAAGAGAAAGCCCTCTTTACTAGAATATAAGAGCCTGGAGACGATTCCATGCTAAGGGCAGGCCTGTGGAAGCACTAACTCCTTCCTGGAACTTCTACATTACCCAGCAGTGCATTTTTCTTCTTTAAAAAAAAAAAAATGTTTGTGCTGCTCTAAAGACCATACAGCTTCTTCATACTTTTTCATTTCAGTCTCTAAATTAACAATTCCTATTAGGATCAGCACTTTTATATATACATCAAGCAAGATAGGGTCAAAAGGCCACATGCATAAACCATGAGTATTTTAATCAGAACAATATGGATTAAGGCCAATGGAAATCAGAACACTGTGGGCTTCTGGTTCCCCCCTTCACTACCTCCAAGTGTGCTTAGAAGCCATTAACGCACAGTAGACATAATTAATCCCTGATGAAAATGTAAAACCTAATATCTCCTTTATAAAAGTCTTCTGCTATAAAGTCACTGTACAGCAAGGCAAGAAAGGTCACCAAGAAACAGCCTTAAGTGCAATACAAGATTGTACAGGGTACCATAACAAATGCTCTATCCCTTGACAGATTTTCCATTTTTAATAGTGGAATAGGTAAAATGTTGTCCCACTAAAAAAACAGTGCTGCAGAAAAGTATCAACTGCTTATCTGGAAAATTTTAAAGACAAACTATGAAAAAATATTTGGCTAATCTATGGAAGATAGCATTCATCAAAATTAAAGGGGTTTTTAATAAAAAACCCTGAATACTGCACTTGTGTGGTGTGTGCCACATGACATAAGTGTGAAAAAAAAATCAGGACACCACCATACTCCAGTAAAGAACAGGTTTGAGTCAGTTTTCCTATACAGGTTGTGTAGTCTGCAGTTAAACTTGGCCATTAAGGTGAGCACTTGAAGTTTTACATTTAAGCATGAATCATAAAATTAAGTATGTATTGTTTAAAAGGACTTAAGGTGCAGAAACACTCTCCATTCCCCTGGATGAAAACCAGTATTTCCCACTTTTTCCTCCTTTAAGAGAGCTGCTTCATGTTTAGCTTCAGATAAAGTAAGGGATTTGAAAGTTACTGGAAACAATACATCACAAACCAGTTTGCCTCACTCCACCATGAATACCACTCATTTACTGGCCATCTTAATGAAAGACCTGCAACAGAACAGGTACTAGAGTCACCTTTTGGTATGACCTGGCACCTATTTCATCTCTCTCTCCAATGTTTATGTAGCAACTTTGGAAAGTGGGCCTCATTTCATTGAGGACAAAAAGGACAATATAAAATGCATTTGCCTTTATTGAAGTGGTATTACTGATCGGAATAGTTGTTATGGGACAAACAACTGTGTACCTGAGACAAGGGGATGAAAAAAACCCCAAGGGAACAGCTATTCTATATCCACAATAGGCACTTCAACCGTATTTGCTTATCTCTTGATCAAAATAAAAAGACAACAGATATTTATTTTAAAAGGTCAGCTTATATTGAAAATATCTCTGTAAAAACACCTGTAATAGTGCAAAATAGTACCAAAACAAAACAGATAAATATTATCTTTCTTTAAACTGTTAAACTTTATTATAAATTAAAATTTCTTTACAAAAAATTGCACATAATTGACCACTCTTAGGTTCTGATGCACTGGCATTTGCAAAAGTTTCTTTAATCTTCAAGTTTAATAGTCTCTGCCATGAGTCCAATGCAGAAAAGGGCAGTAAGCAACCCTCTTAGAGCCTTCAAGTGCAAGAAGCATACTTGTGGCCACGGCAGTTACACTTTCCTTAAGAGCGGCTGCTTTTGTTTTAAATCCTGTAATGAAAAAGTCTCAAAAAAGGTTTAAAAAATGAAAAACCCAAAATGGACTAGTTGCTTTTTACTGTAAACACAGCCCAGTAAATTAATCCCAAACACAGATCTCTCAGGCATCAGCGAGAGTGTCAAGTGAATCAGGAACAGCAAAACAAAGAAAATAGTAAATAAAAAGAAAATATAAAAAAATAAAGTCTGTCATTTTGATTAACTATACTTACGTAGATGACGTTATGAGAATCTGGCAGCGCCCAGAAGCAAGGCCAGACAGGGAGTTCATGTTTCCAGAAGAAGGTCATGTTAATTGTTTCCAGGTTCAAGGAAAGCAGACTGGAGACTTGATATGCTCAGCAATACTCATCTGCCTTACATAGATCTTAGGGAATGGATCAGCCTGAAGAACCATTCAACTGATTTTGGCATTTTATAGGACTTATGGCTGACCATACCCAGCGTTCAGTGATTCTTGTTTTCTGTTCTGTAAGTGTTTAAATTTAAAAGCTCATCTAGGCTGACTCCAACCTCTTGGCACTTGGAAACTAGTTTTCTCAGGTTATCAGTTTTACCTCCTCCTGATGCTTCAAACAAGAGTTGCTGAAAGAGATGGGGAAGCAGATATAAGATTTAGCCACAGCCTGAGCATCACCACATCTATGGATATGGGATATGCAGAGAATTTATATGAAACCTCAAACTTAATCATAAGGAGAAAACATTACATCTTTCCACAGTGTTGCACATAGAGGTAACTTCTGAAGGGCTCTCTGATATAAATGATGGACCTGTAAAATAAAGGCAAGTATTAAAAGTCAGCATGATTTCATGCACTCAAAATGAACTATTTGAAGCACAAAAATGTCTCACAATAATTTTTAAAATAGTTTTGAAGTCAAGCATTAAATTGGTATTAAAAGCAAAGGCAAGGTTATGTCTGACCTTAATTCTGACCCTTGTATGAACATGATTAGTGACATGAGGACCTGCTATTTTTCTTCACAAGATTCTTGCCTCATTCATTGCACAGGATGGAACACATTCAAGGAATGAAGCAGCTTACTGAGTATTTCTTTCACCACTCAATATGTAGTCTCAAGTCTTGTTTATTGCATATCATCACAATCCTGCAATGAAAATAACTGTTTCATGGGTTTTTTTCCTTCAGTATCTATCTATGCTTTAACAATCAGTATGAGTCTTTGCAACTCTCAAAAAAAATGGTTTTACCATTTTATGGTTCAAAGTAGAGGACCAAAATATTTAATACTAGTACTTACTCAAGTGTCCTTCCACTACTGGTATCTTAAGTCCCAACTTCAAACAGAGTCACTAGGGGAGGTATTTGTTGGCATTTTAAATACTTGTACCCACTTCCATATTCTTTTAACAAACCTTTACATGACCTCTAAAGGAAATAAATGACAGGTTCTCCAGCAACAGGAAGTCCAGAATCTGAATCGCAATTCAATTTTAAACAAATATCCTACTTGTTTACTAGAAAATCCAGTTATCTGGAACAATCACTGATTTGTGTAAACAGTTTGAGGTGTGCACTACATCCCAGACCAAGACCCCCACAAAAGCATGTGAGACTTTTCTGCACTGTGTGTGACTACTAAAGTGATTTTACCATATACCGTATAATTAGTGAGGTGGTTGCAGAAGAAAACACAAGATTTCTTCTGGGTGTAATCCAGCTACAATGTTTCACATACGTCTTCACTTGAATTGGTTCGTTTTGTCTAAGTGCCCTCTTTTTTGTGCATTTGGCATATACTTTTCTAACCAAAGAAATCAGAGTTCTTTTCAGTCACCAGCCTTACTATAGGCAGTGTCTTAAGATGTAGTCCATCTAATACAATGACTGAAGCAGGGATCTGTGAGTAATTACAAGATTACACCAAACCATCAACACAGAGACAGAATTAAGGTTGAATAGGCAATCCAGCCTTTGATATATCCTGACTTTGAGCTATATGATCTAACAAACCAAGTAATTCTGCTTAGGTGATGCTCTTTTTAAACATTCTAGGAGACCACAAAAAATGAAAGAACACATTTCATATGTGAGTCTAACAACAGCATGCTACCCTTTCTGGATCAGTTAAAGCTTTAATACTGATTCAGAGGAAATACCATTGACAAAAAAAGAAGGATACTAAGAGTAAGTCACTACAAGATGACACACAAAACCAGATACAGCAGAAGAGAACCTCAAATACCACAAGCAAGTGATGAGTCACAAATCCAGGGCCTCATGACAGCCCCCACCCTCAAATACACAGTATCTTTTCACGGGTGGAAGATTATTTTGAAGGTGACAGCAACAATATCAGGAAGATCATTCTGTTTGGAAAGTGATGCAGTTGCTGTGCCAAAAAAGCCTCTTCTGTGTTTGTACATAGAGTGATATTCCCCTACCTTAAGTACTAATAAGGAAACCTATTATTTTTGGAAAAAAAAATCATTTTGGGAAAAAGGAACTGGAATCTTTTGTGTGGTCAGGAACTATGGAAACTCTTTCCATAGACCAGTTTGGCAGACCCACCCTTCCGACTACTTCATAGAATCAAAGAATGGTTTGAGTTGGAAGGGACCTTACAGATCATCTAGATAACAAATCCCCTGTCATGAGCAGAGACACCTTCTACTAAACTAGACCATACCCACCCAGTATGGCCTTGAAACCTCATTCCAGGAATCGATCTGCAACTTCCCTGGGCAATCTGCTTGTGTCCCACCATCTCACAGTGAAGTTGTTTTTCCTAATATCCAATCTATACCTCTTCCTCTCAGTTTGAAGCTATTCTCACTTGTCCTAGTATGACACACCCTTGCAAAAAGTTTCTCTCCAGCCCTCTTGTCCACTTGTAAAGATAGTCATTACCATCTTTCCAGAACAAGTCTTGCTTCCCTCTGCTAGAACTTAAAAACAACAATCTCCTCCAGGTTAAAAAAAAGAGAAGAATACAGCCTTCTCAGTATGGGAAAGGTACACAAAGAAAGCATACACTCATTATATAATCTATTCTACCTCGACTGTTAAAAACATTTCTCCCACTTGAGGCACACGCTTTAGTATTTTTATAAACTAGAGTACTTCAACTAACTAGAAATCCTAGATTTACAAGATCACCATTGCTTTGGATAAAGCCAAGGTATGAGAAGTTTTACAGAATTTCATAATTATTCATTTTAGTATACTGTGTTGACTTACTTCTCTTTGTCCCCTTAGAAAGCATTCGGCAGCAATGGCTCTGAGGAAAAGAAATATATAAAAACATTTATTCTTGAATTATTTTAAATGCCATTAATGGCAGAATACTGACTGTGGAATGGAATTACTAATTCCTTGAGAAGAAACTAACTTCCAATGAGGTTAATCTATTGTGAAAAGATAAAAATAGCCATTTTTTAAAAACAACCTTACATGAGCAAGACATTTCAGTGGTTCCCCATTATGAACAAACACTGAAGAAAAAGATCAGTTCAGCATCACTGGATAATGGAGAATACTGCTATTGTGATATATAAAGGGGAGGGGTAGAGAGGGGGAGACAGAAGTCAATAGTTGAATTTAAAAAGGCAACTTGTAAATACATCATTCATAGTTATCTGCATAATATTCATTCATTGAAGTTTCCCCAAGAGGGAAATTTCATTTCTCATTTTTAAGAAGTGACACTATCTCTGTCTGCGGTAACAAACAGTTACTCTCTAGATAATAAGTTAATGAAAGAGAAGCTTCCAGTACAAGCCCAATTGGAAGGACATTTCAGATTTACCTTTGTGAAGTAAACCTTACAAACAAAAGCAATAGCTATGAAAACAGATGTATGACTGTTGCATTACATTTTCCAGATGGCCAGGCATGTTGGGATATTATATGTAAACATCTTGGCTTGTAGTTTCAGAATCTGAACATTGCTCTCCTCCCAGTATCGCAGCAGCAGTCTGTAAAAGGCATTCACGAGAAAGGAACACTGCTCTAATCACTTGGAACAGAAAAGCTACCCAAAGACACAAACACATTACACAAAATATATTATACCTAATCGGAGTCAAGAGCTGTAAGTAAGAAAAAGCCCAAGCCACCATATACAATATTGATTTCATCATGCTCTCAGAACAAAACAAGTTAAGATACACTTTCAGAGAATAACTAAGAAGTGTGAAATCAGAGAGAAAACATGATCTTGGCATATTACAGTGGATTCACTTTTAGCATGCACAAGGTAACTGCACATTAGAAAAGAGACAAATTAGTTTTATAGTAATGGGCTAGGGATACTGTTCAGTCAGTTCTGCTCACCCATTTCATGCAGTATCAACACTGTCTAAGGGAGCTGCAAGTTCCATCTGTACAGAATTGCAACTTGATTTAAAATGAAGCCATTCAACTTCATGTGCCAAAAGGCAGGTGTGTCACACTCTCCCCATGCCCACAACCACACATGAGCCCTGCTCTGAGTTCTCTGGGGTCATTGCTGATGATGAACAGTGTTTTGGGACTTTTCAATACTACTCAAATATTCATGCATTCAGTGTACCTGAACATAGGACCTTAAAAACAAACATGGACCTTAATCCTGGCAGAGCACATTCTGAAATACTGTTCAAGTAAGAGCCAGTGCAATGTTTACATTAACTGATTGTTTCTCATCAGATTTCCTTTAAATTATGCTTTATCATTACTAAATAGATGTCAAGTTAAGCCTTAAGCTAGCACTGTTATAGACTGGTATATCCATTTTTATTTGTTCTGGAACTATACTTGTAATAGATCATCAAGCAGCAACAAGATTTTAATATGTATCTGACGTTTCTTTAACCACTTGAAACGTTGACCATTTGTAGTCACCATGTACAATGAGAGTTAATTTCTGTATAATTATAACCTGCCTGTAGATAGAACAGAACATTGTCAAATCTAAGACTGAAATGACGTCAGAAGGCACAATGTGCCTCAAGCAACATGCAGTAATAGAGGAATAGTTTTACTTCTGTAGTAGAAAGTAAATCATGCATATCTTGCAATAGTTATGTTAACCACCTGCCTTAATTAAAAGTATTTTTACATACCTCAGTGCAAGTCCAGAATTAGTAGGCATGGTAGAACAAAACCGTTCCAAGGTTTTGGAATGCTGAGATTTTGGAATGCAGCTCAAATAAAAAAGAATTACCTGTAGAATTTGAATTATAAACATTAATTCACTTTATAGATGTTCTTTTGCTAAGAATAATGGTATGACAAGCTATGAACACTATAACTAAAAATGAGTCGCCACCTTCAGACCTTATCTCTCTCAAGGGTACAGAAATAAATTTGTGTAATACAAATTTAATGCCAAGTTGCTAGCACCACCTGCCTTAGTCCTTCTAGCCTCCATTCAGTGCATAGATAAATGCAGTTTGTCAGCAAAATAGGATCCAAGATTTCTATAAGCTTTATTCTGTCTGTGTAAGTGCTCAACCTTTTCCTCCTACTTTATTTCTTCTGTTTCTCAAGCATTATGATTTCTATGATCAAAACTGTTTCCATACGCCAGCGGCACAGCTCTGCAGACCCCTCTCGTGTAACCATGTCTTCCTTCCCTTACCTATTTTCTCTTGAAAAAAATTATTTTTCATTACCATGACATAAGGTTTCTCTTTGCATTACAAGACTTTTATTTGAAAAGTTCACTGCCAGATATTCTTCTGCTCAAAACACTACTTATACTCAGACACTTCCTTCTTTTTCTATCTCTCAGTGTTCATATACTGGTGCTATACTTGAACAAACAGATTAAAGGTACCTGCTTAACAGGTCATCAGCCTCTTTGCTTAACTAAAATTGTCCACGGACACATTTTTACCTTATTATGAAACTCGTAATTGGTCCAATAATCAGCAGTACTAAATGGAATCGGGTATCGTGTGGGGACTGTCACCAGACATCTGTTCACTAGATCAGTAAAAAGCTTGAATTCTTGAACTTTGTTGGTGGATTGAACAACTTTGCTATTGAGAAAAACAAGGTAACTGGAAGGAAAAAAAAGAAAAGAAAAAAGATGGTTCTGGTAGTGTTCACTTAGTAGTTGAGATTAACTAACTTTCTTCCCTTAAGAACTTACTCCAACCAAATGTTCTGAACAGTCTCCTGCTGCATCACTGCCCCCAGAGCTGCTTCATAAGCATCCAGTGCTTCACCAACACTTGCATGAAGAGATTGGCACAAACTGTTTATATAAGAAGATAAAAACTGTTGTTTGTCATAAACAACATGTGTTATTACACATTAAGAGTAAAACATGATTAAGAATTTCCCATTCTCAGATGCAAGAAAAAACCCCAGTTGTTTTCAGTTAACAGTATCATGGACTGATTTATCAGTCAATTTATTAGAATGGGTAAGTCTCAAAAGCAGACAACAAGGAATAATAAAACAACCATGAAGTTTAAAATGTAACCCTTAAAAATAAATTAAATCTTTCAATCTAGCTTCTACTCTTGTAAGGTACCCTCTTACTAATCCTTCTAATAGGAATGTTCTAATTGCTACAGAATGGAGACAAGTCTTGATTTTCCATTTGGATACCTCCAAAACAATACATTTTGAAGTCAAATTAAAGCCACTTGAGAAATAGTATCAGTGTCTGGCAACAAAGTTATTATTTTGAAACAAATATTACCAGGATCTGGGGTAGAAACACACTGATTGTGTCAGAGGAAAAAAAATTGATAAGAAAGGCCAAACCTCCCTCCCCCCTAATTTTGCTGAACAGCTTCTCAAAGAAACATACAGTTGGAACAACACACAAGACCTCATCAAAGACAGGAGCAGACACATTCTCAGATGAAGACACAGTGAAAACTCAGTATTTCAAAGTGTAATGTAACAATGAAAAAAGGCTAAGACTTGCAATAAGTAGGGTGGGGAGGGAGGAATCTAGCAACCTCATAAATAAGGAGTACAGAAATATATAAAGTAAGATAGGGCTGACCTTGGTACAGAACCCTCCTCAGTAAAGTCACATAATCAGAAGCCGATTCTACTCCTACTTTCCCCAGGAATTATGAACTAAATCAGCTATTTGATACTCTCTCTAAAATAGCATGTGTACACATTTGTATGCAAACACACAGGTGTGCACACAAATTATCTTTCCAAGTAAAACATTGTTACAAGACCTTTAAGGCTTTGCTCATTTCAATCTATTTTCAATTGGTAAAAGTGAATTTTTATGTCTTTTTTCTTCCATGCCTGAAGAAAGGAAATATAGATACACAGGCCCAAGTACCTAGACACTTACTACAGCAAAATTCAAACAGAGAAACACTCAATTACTAGCTCTGAAAGTAATTTAGCTGCTTATTTCAAGAACACATTTTTTCCCCTCTTAGAAGTAGGTGCTAAAATACAGGAGAATCTGAGCTTATGTCAGGGTACGTTATGACTAAATAGTGACCTCAAGTGACTTAGCAATAATACTTCTACTGTGTAAGTGCCAAACACAAAACTGAGCTTGTCAAGAGGCATTTTGTTAAAAAAAATTTAAAAGTATTTAAGTTGGTAGTAACAGACAAAAAAAAAACCACCACCAACATAAAGATAATCTTGATATAAGGTTTAGAGCAAATTTTCTTTAAAACCATACATTTTACCTGTAAGTTGTCCACCAATTAAAAACAATAAGCAATAGTGCTGAAGAAGTTCTGAGGATTCCTCACTCAGTATGTGAAGCAATATCATCCTTGCCCTTTTATTTATCTGAAAAGCCAAACAGCTACTTGTGAAGATTGTCAAACCCAGACCGTGAAATGGTAAGCTTTTTAACAGCCTAAAGCACCTCAGTAACCACAGTTAAGTAACTAGTGTAAGTTACAGACAGCTAATAATGTGGTGTCTGGCAAACCTGTATACTGCTGCCATCAAAAAAAATTATGGAAGAAATAGGGAAAAAAGCAAAAAAAAAAAAAAAAAAAAAAAAAAAAAAAAAAAAGATTGGGTATACATGACAAAGACATGTTCCTTTACAACCTCTTGCACAGGAATAGGTCACCCTCCTGCACTACTTTGCTGTGAAGCTTCTCCATGAACAGCTGAAACAATGAGTCAAGGAGCTGGGGAGATCAAGACTAAACAACGAAAACTAAAATGGAACAGAAACAGAACGGAAAGTAAAACTATTGTAAAATAAAAGGGAGACAACTGAAAGCCAAGCGAAAGAAAAACACTACTAATAGCAGCAACCTAAACCAAAAGTAAAACAAACAAAAAAAATTTGATATGAACATACCTATAACCATTTCCATAGGTCAGAATTTCTGAAAGATTTCTCAAGTGGAAAATTTAAGTTGACATGCAACTCAGTTTCATAAAATTATCTCCATTATGCAGCAGGCCAGTAGGTTCTCTAAGGACTGGCCAATCATTTATTCAGAGAATCCAAAGTGACACACCCTTAGGCAAGTAATGAATATTCTGCTTTTGGAAATAAAATTTACTCAGACACAATAGCTGTTTCTCAGAAATTCCTGGGAAAATCTCACCAGTAGATCTGCCACAGATACGGGATTTGCTGGTTAACAACATCATCTGTAAGATGTTCTTTATAGAGAGGTGATGTAAATTCAATGGGCATTGGAAAATTCAAGAGATATCTACAACAGAAGAAAGGAATCCAGACATTCAACTTGCTTGCTGTTTCATTTTTAGAAGCTCATAGCTTTATAAATTAGTGTCTATGCAAAAACAAATGTATATCTTATACCAAATCACATTCACTAAACTTTTGGCAAAATATGCCAAGGTAAAAAACAGAGTTTAAATTCAAAGTTCTAGACTATTATGAAATTCAAGAAAATGCCAATATTGCCAAAATTTAAATTTAAAAAATCATTTTAAACATACCTTAAGAGATCCATGGGACCATGCTGTTGACATGTATTCTCAAAGAAAGCTGCCACAAAATCTTGCAACAGTGGAAGAATACTGCTTGACCTTTCCTATTTTGTTGTTTGGTTTTTTTTTTAATGGAAAAAAAAAAAAAAACCAAAACATCAATCTGAATATGGTAAGACTAATTTAAGCAAAATAAATAACAAGTGGTGCATCTATCTCTGCAAAACATCATGGTCTTCATTCATTCTCTCATGAATGAAGTTGAAATGAGGCAGTCAGCAGTAGAAAGAAGAAAAAATATTACAGGGTATACTTTTACTTTGTTATTCTTACTTAAGGATATTATTAACACTGAATTAGAATAACCCAAATTACAAATCAATGATTTTATGTAATTCCTAAGATTATCTTTTATCATGTCACTTGTCTTGCCTATTATACTTTTCCTACAGGAAGAAATACTTGACATTACAAAAATATCACTAAATTAAATCAACTTGATAAGATTTTTAAACAACACACTAACCCCAAACTCTGCAGCTAGCAGACCAGCAAATAAGCTTTGTAGCAGAGTATTACCTGTGAAACAAGAAATTTACACAGCTGATAAAAAATTTCTGCATTCTGAGGATTCTTCTCAAAAGCTCCAACCCACACCTTGTGGGCATTTTCGCTCTGCTCCATCTGCAAATACAAGCTGGCCAAACTCTCCAAGAGCTGACAGTTGTTAGGACAGAGCTCCAACAGAGATTTACAAAGTTCTGCAGCAGACTCCCACCTTAAAGAAAAGTAACAGTTAATTTTAACAGTTAAAAAAAAAAAGAAAATAGTCGAGTACTCCAGTTAAGAATGTCTTGAAACAACCCACCTTTCAAGAAGTTTCAGCAAAGCTATCATGTTTCTGTAGAGAGGAAAGCAGATAGCTATTCTTTTGTCAGCCTCAAGGTTTTCATCAGTACATGTTTTGACTGCATCTTCAAAACAAAAGTAAAAACAAAGCCTTTATATCTCAAACAGTGTCAAAATTATATGAAGCCTTAACATAGTAAAATGTCTCCTTGAACATAAGGAAAATACATACGCATGAAAAGATATTTCTGAGAGTCTGTTTTTGCAAATTACTAGAAATAGATTATCATCTTTGGAAAAGCTCTCTTTACTTATCACCACAGTATAAAGACAAAGCTTTCAGTTTCATCTCTTATTCATTTTAAAAAACAGGAAACACCCTACCAATGAAACATTAAAGCAATGTTACAGACAGAAACGTATGCCTAGATTTAAAATCACATTGCAGGATTTTCGGCATAGCTGCCGAAAACTGTTGAAGCAAAAGCTAATATAGGATATTATTTTTCTCCTTAGCAAATAAAAAGTCATCCAACAATGAACACACCCCATTACTAGCTAGACTGCCTTCACTCACACAGCTGGGCATTAATCCTTGAGTATTTCAACACTGCATTACCACCAGCAGCATAGATATTTTCTCAGTGGCAACTCAATACTGCTGCTGGCTAACCACTAAATACTGACATTTTAAATACTATATAACAGCATTTCTCTGCTACTATGAAGTCTATCTCTAGCAGCACCACCATAAGCTAAAAACTCAATTTCTTCTAATGTCTTTATTTTACATTTTAAAAAATGTATTCAATTTACTTAAACTGTGAATTAAGATAAACATATGCATTGTTCTGCCTCTTTTCAGGAAACACATTAATATTCCAGGAAAGTAATTTTCCAATAAACATATCCTACTGAGGGAAGCAAGGGTAAGAAAGAATGACAGCTGAAGCTTGGCTTCATGCTTGCATAAGCCCAAGAAAACTAGCAATGTCAAAGACCAATCAATGGCTTGTGATTGTTTCTCTGAACTATCATATTCTACCAAGAAAAAGCTGTGGGTTGAAACCACAGATGAAAAACTCAATGCATTGGTTAAGCACCCAAGAACATGGATTTACTGTTCTGTTCAAATCAAAATGCAATATTCACTAGATTAATTCAATGGGTTAGCAGTCATCAGCACTGCCATGAAATTCCAAAGTTGAATAATAGTTCTTGTACTACGACGTGTGAAGAACGTATTAAATATTTACCACCTTAATCTTACCTTCAAACATAGCTAAAAGTGTATCAGGATCAGTCTTCACATCTTGAACTGTCTGCCATGGTATTAAAAATGGCTCTTTGTGCACAATCCTTGAAGGACTGACATTAGCTGGATCATAGAACTTGACTGGGAGAACACCAAATTCAATTAGATGTATGTAAGTCAGCCAAGCCAAGCAACGGTCACTTGCAGTAAGGTGTTCTGATATTATCTTTTCATTTGCTGATTTTAAAGCATTCTGTAAAGGTTAGAAGAAATTACATTTCAGCCACAAAGTTTTTAAGATTTAAGAATGGGAAAAGAAAACAGGTAGAGTAGGTTTCAATACTCTGAAAACTTTTCCAGAGAGAAGACAGGAACTAGTTCTTTATGTTAATCATATTCATATATGGATCATATTCACCTTATGTGAACGCGTGGCTATTCAAATTATGTACAGTTTCTAGTAAGAGGTTCAGAAAAACTGCAGAAGATTGTTATTGAAAAAAGTGAAGAGAGACACTTTGAATACATGCATCTCCTAAACATATGCTCGTTCCCTTTTCCTGCTTCATTCTCCTATTACTTCCAGTTCCACACACAGAAGGAATACAGTAGCTCTAGATACAATTCATCTGCAACCTGGATTCAACTTACTATATCCTACTGGGTTTTGTGCATTTGGGGTTGTTTGTTTGGCTTGGAGTTTTTACTTATTAAATTCTAGTTTAAAAACTACTAAGTTACACCTATTCAAGTCTACAAAAAAAGCCACCATCTCTAGACATGTTTTAAAAAAAGTTTTGGAAACCTTACTGAGAACAAGGATACTATTTCAAATTTTTCTACTAGTCATATGCAAAGATAGAATAGTCCAGTTAAACTAGCGGATCCCAAATAAAATAATTAGAACATGCAATTAAATAAAATCTAAACAGAAATTCCTTCTAAAACACAAAAGAACCTCATGACTAGTGATGTGCCAGTGTTTTTCTGGACAGACACTGTTGATCAAACAATGCGTTTTTTAAGAGAACGAATATACTTGCAAATGTATGCAAAATTCAGCAGGACACAAGTCCTGCAGTTGGTGAAAGCTGGTGTTTCAAAAGCATTTCACTTATTCACTCCACAAAATACTTATAAAAAATAGTTTTCAAGTTTTCCAATACACACTGCTATTTACTCTGAAGTGCAGTTACTTTGTTAAATTGCATTTCCGAGAAAATAATTTCAATCTCCTGCCAAGTCATTATTTTGAACTACACATTTTAGAAGCATTTGGGGAAAAAGTCTGGCTTTGTGATGATGCTTTGCAGAAAGGTAAGGGTAACCAACCAGTGTTATTGACCCTGGATTCTCTCACTGGATTTCCATGTTGATTTGACACAAACAGTTTTTCTCGCTCTGTTCTTTTTATTCATTTGGAGTTACACTTCTCAATACATCTGGGGAAAGCCAGCACAGCACTGTGCTTTCCCATTCCAACTGGAGCCAGACAAAAGCATGAGGTTCTCAAACTCTGTCTGAGGGCAGTGACAGGCTGTAGCAAGCAACAGGCGGCACCTGGTGGCAGGAATGGAACAACCTGCAACTGGAAGGACAAGAGCTCCCCTGCTTTGGAAGAGGCTCGTGTCCATTTCTCACCGCCAGCCATCACTTTTATTTTTACCTACCCAACAGTTAACAGTCACCTAAATTACTTCTACAATCACAGCTCTGGCCTGAGATAACTGAATGACTTCACAGTTGATAGGAGCAATAAAATCTAATTTAACAGTCTCAAGATTTGAAAGCAAGGCAATACTGTTAGATAACTACTATGTTCTTTCCCAAGAACTACTGGTTTAATAATTTCTGTAGCAATTTTGAATACATGAGGCAATACTCACAGGCTTCACCACAAAAAACAGATCTGTGGTTTACTAGAAACCAAAAAAGTAAGTCTCTCCCTGGGAATTATTTTGAGCCATTTTAGTCTAGGCTATTAGCTACACAAACAAAAACAGTAGGCAACAAAACCCCCAAAGCTATATCCAGCTTTTACAATGGCATCATAGCTAATGCAGAAGCCTCTATTTGTTGAAGAAGTTCTCCTAAAGGAAGGCACAGTTCCAACTAAAGTTCAAACTCCCACAGTCACAGGCAATGAAGAGGTGAAGCTATGAAAACACTCCTGGGGCAGTAACTTGGAAGTTACCTGCAGCAGAACAAGAGCATTCTGATGTCTTCCTGTAAACAGGCTTAAATGAACCCTGTAGAGGAGAGTCTCCAGCAGCTGAAAGGAAACAAGATTTGGGTTTTCTCCTCCTCCTGTCACCTCCATAAGGAACTGTAGCATCCTCCCACATACATAGTCTTTTCCATCAAAGGAATTCTCCAAATTCAAAAACTAGAGAGAAATAAATCATAGTAACAACAATCACAATACAAGTAAAGCTTCTAGGTTAAAGTTTCAAAATAATACAGATCACAAGCTTCGAATAATGTCTTTTGCTATCTTATGAACTGCATTTCCTTCCAGTACACCAAATTTTCATTTTAAATCTCAAAAGATACCACTATTAAAATGTGCAAGAACACCCAAACTTTGCATTCAATGTAACATATTGATTTTAAGTAATTCTTACTACCTGAGGAAAACTGATGATTTCTACAAATAACCTGCAAGAACTTCAATAGTTTCATTTTCAACTTTTGAGTTTTCAAAAAGCTACGGTCCTTTTTATTTGACACTTTCCCTGTCACACATGCTGACTTTATACAGTAGAAAACACATACTTACAGGAACATTTCATATATACTTCGAAATTTTTACTTACTGTCCACCAGATTTGGTAGGAGGGAGCATATTCCACTGCTGTTTCACACATTTCCTGTATCTCCTCCTTGGTTCCTCTTTTTGAGAAGAGTCTGAGGTAATGACACCAAATTTCAGGATTTTCTTTGTTGTTCTCAAGGGCTCGAGCCAAAACATTTAAAGTAGAATCTAAACACTCAGATGACGAGCTGTAAAAATGGAATATTGAAAAAAGTATTCGCATCAACTGTGTTGGCATTGTGACTTAGATAGTATCAAATATGAAAACAGATGCTTTTAACTGGAATGGAAGTCACACACAGTAGGCCATCATTTTGCACACATGTTGTCCTTTACAATCAAGGTTTCAAAGCTTCAACAAGTTTTCAATCTTCAGAGGTTATCAAGTACAATTATCATAGTGCACAGAAGTAAGCATTCTATGAAGACTGCCAATTCAAAAAAAAGAGTGCAAGTTAATTAAAAATGGGTAAAATTGATCTGTAAGCAATGTTCTTAAGCTGCAAGGATATAAACATTTAAAGGGCTTACAGGCTTAAGAACTTAAGCAGCTATTTTAAAGGTGTAGTAAAGTAAGTTATATTTTTGTTAAAGATTTAATTTACTTTCTAGAGTCATTAAATGTAAGCCTTTATTTCAGCATATCATACAGGTTCTGTCTCTAAGACATTAAAAAAACCCTGATTTTCTTTTTTGAAGTAACAAATCACAAGATGATACCCACCAAGTAATATAAGATTAATTGAAATAACTGACTATACTGCAAACCACAGAGCCAAGCTATATTACATAAATACATCTTCCATAAAACCACAGAATGCTTCTGAGGTTCCACTCATTCTGAAAACATCTTTAGAAATTATTTTGCATGGACATTTATGAAAAGAAATACACAAGTCTCAAAAAAACCTAACACAGTTAACCATGCATAAGTCTGAAGCTTTCCCAATCCCACGATTTTCATTACTACAGCAGTCAAATTTCTTCAGAGTACTGAGGAAGTGGGAATGGGGGAGGTGGCTGCTTTAATAAAAGGATGCATATCTTCCACTAGGTTTGCTCCCTTCTTTTCTGGGTTGTTTCCCAACTACACTTATATTTAGAAGGCATGCTCTTCTCATGCTGCCACTTGCTGGTAATACTGATTACTGGCCTTTCCAGTTCTACTCCTTCTATTTTTCAGGCACCTACTGATACAGGTAAACTGATTTTTTTCCAACATTTTCCATTATCCACAGTTTAAACAAGGCTTTTAAAGCAGAGCTGCTCCTGTCCATTCCCCTTGCTTCCCTGCTATAGTTGCTCACCTGTACCTTACTATTAAAATTGAAGTCAATCATCATAATGGATGAAACCATCATGACAGAACTCCTATCAAAATGATCTGATTGCCAACAGAAACATGGTATCCTGCAGCATAACTTTAAGGAAAACTTATGAAACCAAAATTAAAAAAAAAAAAAACCACAAAATTAGAAACCAGATGTTCAACCGGATGATTTCTACAGGAATAAAACCAACTAGCAGAACTTTTAAGAAACTTTGCTGATGAAAGCAATTTCAAACATTATTCCAGCCGTTCACTCTGTAGAGGAGAATAGTTAGAGTTCATTGGTCCACTTTTACTGCTGGAAGTACAACATTCCACTGTAATCTTACACAGAGCATTTTTCAAACATGAATAATTACTTCTCCCACACTACTTTCCATCAACTTTCATTCTGAATCAAAATCTACCCAAAGAAAGCATCAGTGTAATTTATTACTCCTATACTGTACTAAATATAGCAGAAAATATAATCTAAACTATTTTTTAACCCGCTTCAAAGTAATGAATTATTTGTGGCATTGTTGAAGAAAGTTCTTTAACATCAAAAAGGAAACTTGATCATAGCAGCAAGGGCAAACATAGCAACGTCTCAAATGTAGCAGACATACCCTTCATTTTGATTCAAGTATTTATATGCAAGTTTAATCCAAAGCTGTACATCACGGGGGTTTTCTTGGACACTTGCTTCCAAGTTGGAAATGTCATCAGTCTCACTCGTAAAATACCGGACATCATCTGGAGTCACCACGGTATCAAGCACTGGAACTCTTTGTTTATGTTCTGTGGGATGGATTGTAAATAATACACAAAATTTTATTTAAAAAAATTTCCTTTTAAAAAGAGTAGTGACCTCACACTCTCACAAGAAGTGGCATTTATGTATTTCAAGTACACCCATTGATCAGAACTAAATAGCACTCTCTCAGCACCCTTCAAACTTGTAGAGAACTATTGCCCATAGAGAAGTGGTTGTATTTCAAATGTGAAGGAATCAAAGAATTAGTAGTAAAGGCTGCCTTGATCAATAGACACCAACTAAGGCAGTTCATCAGGCAGCATTAGGAACTAGACACACTTGACAAAGAAAATTTTATCTCAATTTTGAGTCTCCAAAAATCCATTTTATTGATTTGCTAACAAATCCTAAAGCTCCTACTTGCAAGTCACATGTGAAATACTGTCAGATTACTGATGCTCGAGCAGCTTCCAAGTCTCAAATGCTGCTTAACCCCAGCTTTTTTTAACTCCTGATCTCACAACAAATACTAACTCTGTAGAAACTTAAGGTAGCTGAACACTGATGTTTTATTACTTAAAGTTCAAGGGAGGAGGAAGGAGAAAGCCAGGCTGTTGAAAGAAAATAAAATCTTTGAAAATCCTAATGATTAATGGACAAGGCCAAAACATTCTAAGGAAACAGTTCTTTATGCTTCTTTTAAGAATAGGTAACTAGAAATTCCACCCTAATTTCCAGTCAAATTAAATTTTAAAAAATCAAATATAATTACAAGTGTAGGTCAACCTTTACCTAGACGTTTATGCAAAATATGTGTGTAAAGTCAAGAAAAATATTAAAAGCAGTGGTTTTCTCAAGAAGCACTTTAAAAATCAAGTGGTAGAAAGAGGTTGGTGGGGTTTTTTCCTCCAGTACTCATTGAAAGAGTACCACATATCCAGATTACCATATTTAATAGGTCCAACAAACTGTTCCTCTTCACTGCTGCTACTATCTAACAGAGGTTTTCTCCAGTACTTCGGTTTCCATTTCCTTTTCTCTTTCCAAGTTGTATGTGGAGGTGCTGTAAATAAACAAAGTAGTAAAAATTCTTTCACTTTGCTGTATTCAAGAGTAAAATTTTTTTCCTAATAAAGATTTTTAGATAAAAAGATTCTGTGAATTCAACAAAACTGTATATATTTCAATACTACTTATTTAAAATTTATTGTGCTTAAGTGCATAAATAAATTCTATAAATGGAACTCCAAACCTATCGTATTATTGCCTTAAACTCTGCTGATTTTATTTTACCGCAATCAGAACTTATAATGAAATAAATAAAAGACATGAAAATATATTCTTGAGTTACAGAATCATCAAGGTACTTAGATAATGTTTTTAAGTTTATATATATTGTATTTAATCTACCAAGTTACTTACTGTGACTTTTACTCTCATTGACATTGCTGGCCAGAAGAACAGCCATTTGATCCACTGACATACGATCTCTGTTTATACCAAAAAGTTTTTCAACATATTTTTCTGAAACAAGAATATGTGCAGCTTAGGTAAGCATATGAATTAAAACACTTCAGTAACTTAACTGCATTTTAACACAATCTATGATAAATTTATGAAATATGACTGCTTTAAGAGGCATGGTGATTTAACACACTAGCACAAAGAACTGAAAAAGAAGGAAGTTGTTTGGCAACTTGCCTATATGGGAAAGGCATTGTTAGAAAATTCCAGCTCCACTGAAACAGGTCAGTGCAGTAGTTACAGAAAGAACTGAGAAACGAGAGAGGTAAAGATTCCATGCTCACTGCTCCCCAACACCCTGAATCCCAGCCATACTTTTTTTTTGAGTGAAATGTTCCTCAGATCAGTGATTGTTTTCTTTCTGTAAGACACTAAGGTAACTAACTACCTGCTACAAAGGATTGAAATGGACAACTGAAAGCTTCATATAACTCTATCTTATATTCTGCTTCACATAAAAGTCCTTGCAGCTAGAGCTTTTGATGAAATCCATTCCCTTCAGAAATTAAATTTTAGGTACAAAAGAGAACAAAAGATTGATAGTAACCTGTGGCAGTGCTGATTTCTTCATCAGTGCTTTTTTCTGAACAGCCAATCAGTTCTAAATTGTAAGACAGAATATCCTGAAAGAGCTGCTTACGATTAAGAGTGCAATCTTTCATGTGCTGCCTGAAACAGATAAATGAACAATTAATACACTTACATTAATTACATTAATTAATACAACAAAATATTAAGAAGGTTTTAGTACACAATTGGGCAAGGCATAAAGAAAACAATACCCCACAGAAAAACTATTGTTTACTTCAAAATTTGGTTAAATATATCTGGGCCTTTTCTAAATTTAAGCCTATATCACCATATTTAGAACTTTCCAGTTCAAAAAAGGCAATTATAGGACTTTGGTATCTTTGTATCTTAAAGAGTCAAACAACAGTCTGATGACAACAGCTAAAAGCTTATCCAGAATAAAGTTCATTCCTATTTTACCAGTAGTTAGGTTTCTATATTGATTTCCACTGATTCCATTTCCATATTGGTTTCCATAGATTTCCATTCCCAATCAATTCATAGCCACTTTTAAATATACTGCACAACACTGGTAAACAATTTTTAATACCATTTAACACCAGCCTTTATAGAAACAAACTCAAGCAGTACTTTTCCAGGAAACTAGAATTACACTACAATGTCATTATTTCCTTAGTTAACCAGTTATTTGGTATACATTTTTCATGTCAAGTGTGCTTAATAGTATCAACCACTATGTGAGGTTCTACAATGACTTGATGTTTTGCTGAAGTCATATGTAACCAGTTCCATTTGAATTACTAGAAAAATACAAAATATTCTCTACCAGGCCATATTATTTTTCTAAATTTACGTCTAAAGAGCCTCCTCTTTCTTTATGGCTTAGATGAAAGGGGTTTTTCTTCCAACTAAGTATCTCTAATAGAGTATTAAAAATAACCGTATCTAGAACTTGTATATAGAAACACATACCCAGATCTTCCAAAGAAAAGAAAACCATACTTATTTCAGACTCAGATATCTAGAAGAGAGATTTAGTTTAAGCTAAGAAAATGAAAAAGAACTTACCACTGACAGTCATCATCATTACACGTGCCTGTTAAATCAAAGCGGCAGAAACACTGTTTTGGCTCAATCATATTGCTATACGTGATTGAACTGAGGTACAACTTCTCCTTGGTACGAAAATAAGGACTAAACCTAAAATGAAACAGCAAGTTATTGTCATAAAGTACACAAGGGAAGACATCAGTTTTCTAAAAACTGTAATTAAAAATCACTCTGTATTAAATCTCATTATTTCCAAACCCCTGCTACTGCCCAAAAGCATCATTAAGGCTAAGAACAAGGTGGTTTTTTTAAAAAAAAAGAGTGCGAAGAAGGGAACAAAAGAATACTTCTCAACCTAGGTTTTCCTCTAGCATTCTCTTCTCCTTTAGGTTTAGAACTTCATTAATATGAAAACAGGAAGTGTAATAAAAACACAGTATGGAAAGCAAACTACCGAAAGTCCACTTCAGTAGTTTATACAGAATCTCATGCTCTAATCAGCATTAAGACCAACACCAAATAAAAGTGTGAAGAGAACTGTAAAGATTAACTTGAAGAAACAGTGGGGGAAAAAAAACCCAAATGAAAAAAACCCAATTAGCCTTAAAATGTATAAACAAACAAAATCAGTCTTAGTCTAGCAGACTAACACCTGTTTTACATCTTTAGCTGAAGTCTGACTACCTCAATTTTGGATTTCTAGCTCCTTCAGAAATTGACATCATAACCTACAAGTTAAAATGAGTACTTCTGTAAAGATGGCATCCTCCATCATCTACTACATAAGACCATTGCAACAAAAAACCTGAAGAACATGGTAGGATACAACTCCTCCAGTTTAAATTCCAGACTTGTTTTCTAAAATTTGACATGCAGGAACAAAGTTCTCTTTAGTCAAGAAGACAGATGTGCCAAATTGATTACACCTGCAGATGTTACTGTCAGGTCAAGACTAATCACTGTGATTATGGCTCTTTCCACTGAGGAGGAATCCAAAAATAGATAATTGAGCCAATTTTGACTCAGATAATGTAAATCCCAGCCAAGTTCAAAGACTGCATAATTGAAATACGCTTCTTGGATTTACACTGCCTCGTACCAGATAGAAAAATCCTGTTTTCAAACACTTAATCACTTTCTTAGTTTAGCTGGATCCAACAGCATGCAATATGATGTAAATGCAGCATATTGCACAAAACCAAGGGACATGTACAGCAGAAAAAAAGACTGGATAAAATCACTAGGTTCCCTAAACCAGGCAATATTGTTTAGGGATAGTCAAGCTTCTCACTGGGACTCATCTTTCTGTACATGCCTGGGTATCAAGGAAGAGCACTGAAGAACATTTGTACAAGAACACGTAAGCATGAGTCAAAGAGCTGCTACAGTCTTCATACCTGTAAGATTTAAATAGTAGAAGAGGACTACGATACGGTCCAAACGGAAATGGTTTCACTTCAGCTTGTTTACTTTGTGATGTAAAAAAGTCCATGTCCACTGAAATTTCCTAGAAAACAGACAGACAGATTACAGCAGTTGCCAAACCACCTAATAAAGACAAGCCTCCTCAGATTTAGTTGTAAAACATTTACCTGACCACATAAGACATCTTCCTTAGGCACAATAAAGGCAGTACTTTTCATTAGCAGTTCTTTCAAGCTGTCAGCTTTAGCATAAAGCTTTTTCAGTTCATCAATATTCAACCCAAGGAACAGCTCAGGCTCTTCTGAAGCCTTTTTAGAAAGTTTGTTTATAGTTTCTTGTTTTGGAGTGTCCATGTGTTTAAGATTTGGCTTAGTAAAAGAATTAGATTCTCTGAAAGATCTCCTTCGTTCTCTGTTTGAATTAGACAAAACTTCATCATCAAAGTAATTTTCTTCACTGTCCAAAGTCAATTTGTCCTGTGTAAGATCATGAAGTGATGGCTGAGGTAATGCAAATTCAGATTCCTCTTCTACATGAGGTGTAGTATTTGATTGTTCCTTGGTTTGAAGTGCACGGGCCTCCTTCAACTTCTGAATCTTTAGAGCATATTCATACTCTAGTTGCTGCAGCCGTTTTTTCTCTAGTGCAATCAGTTCTGCTGAAGGCTTTTTTGGACTTGATGCAGGGGAGGTATCCAATTTCAACATTTTGCTTGGCTGAAAAGAAAAATAATTCTCTTTATTTCAGTTTTCTTATCTACTGATCTATCAACAGGAGGGAAGAACACAGGCAAAAAAATTAATTCAGGGGTTTATAAAAACATTTTAAACTTTTGCCTGAAGATTTCAACAAACAGCAGAAAAACAACAGAAGTTTGTCACAATTCAACTGGCAGATTTGCAGGCTCTGTGATAAAAATTACCCTACACCATGTACAGGGCTTCAACAGAAGTTCTGGCCCCAGTTAAAAGTCGAGCTATAAAACAAGTACACACAGTATTGCTGGGAGTAGGAGCACTAAAACTTAGAAAAATATTTTAGCTTTGTTTTTGTGTATTTTGTTTTTCAAAACAGCATCAGATCCCCTCTGCAGCAACTTAGCTTGATAGTTTAACAAAACCATTGATGTCTACACACAGTATTTTCTTCTTTCACAGCCATATGGCTCCTCTTATTACTTATCTATTAATGCCATTCCTCTAGCATAGAAATGTAGGTTTTGAAGAGTTTTCTTCCTCAAGTCACTAATGCTTTTTTGAATTCTCAAAGATAAACAATCCAATAGGAATACTCCCTACATTGTTTCTGAAATGTTTTCCTGAAATTCCATCTGAACTTTGTTACTCAAAATTGACACTTTTCCAAATAGTTTGGTTTAAAAGCATGCTGACTTACACCAAGATGATCTTGCTCTAGCTTTCGTTTCCCAATTTCCTTACTTGCTACTGCTTTTGCTCGAGCAAGTTCTTCTCCATATTTTAATGCCAGAGCTTTTTTTACTGTAACTCGTTGTTGAACTTTATGTATCTGAAAAAGTAAAGATAAAAACTAAATACTACAGTAAGATGAAAATTTACAGATATGGCCAGATAAAATATAATTACATGGAATTAATTAGATATAATATAACTAGCTGGGAATTAGTAATTCAAAGAAAGCCTACTGCCTCCAAAAATCAGGCATCCCATTTCAAGATTTCCAACTCTAAGAAACAAACATTTCAAAGTGTCAGTTACATGTTCCTGAAGCCTCTTGAGAAATGCCTTGTTTGCATTCAAGATTTTCTCTGTTGCTTGTAGCTGTTCAGCCAGTTTGTTAATTTTATTTTCAGCAATTCGAACATTCTCTCTCTTCTTAGCCTGTTGTTGCAATAAATTTCTCAAGACAGACTCATCCTTCATCAACAGCATTCTGAAACAGAAAATGAACGTACACAATTTTTTCCAAAGGTAAGTTGCTCAGAGCTACTGCTGCTCCTCCAAAACCCCAGTTATTTAAGAACACATAAAAAGACTACAAATTAAGCCTCTCCAGATAGTCCTAACATTCATAAGACAGTAAAAACTGTCAATATATACAGCATGTTTCAGCATCTGAAGTTCAGCATGTAAGTATAATGCAGATGAAAACGTTCTAGTTACAAGGACAGGGGAAGGTAAACAAATGCTCTATCTTTAAGACTGTTTTGAATATAATGACGACCAAAGCACACACGTTCTTGCTTTCTGTTAAGTAACAATCTAGTTCCATCTTAGGGCACATACACACATTACTAGATTACAAGCCATAATATTATGGCTCAACAATAGATTAGACAAATTACAAAAAGCTATACATCAAAAGAAGATAAACCCTTAGGTAGATGGGGGTGGATAAAGAGATGAGGGAAGATTGTTCTTCAGTTGATGACTGACCACAAACCAGTTTGTTCACAAGACCATACAGAAATAAGCAAGTGGCAAAAGAAGCTGAGAAGAGGATGCAAAGCACTTATAGTTCCAACCATGATTTGAAATTAGGGTGAGAAACACAGAAGAGGCAAGCCACAAGAGAAAAGCCATATTAGGCGGCACAAATCATATTCTAGTCACTGAACAAACACAGCTGAAAACACCTAGTACGACAAAACATACCTAAAGTTATCAAACACCACACTGGCACTACAACACAATTCCTTTTGCACAGCAATAGAATTAAAGGCTGAAGAGTTCAAGACAACAGGAAAACTTGTTAATTGTTCTTGAAATGCTACACATGTAAAAATATTTACTCTTTTTACCCTGTTAAGCAAAAGGTAGGACTCACAACAGTGAAATGCATACCTGTTTTTTCTCAGCTTTGTTTCTGCTTCTGTGACTTGTTTGGTCACTACTGCTATTCTCCCAATTCCATCAACTTCACCATCAGAATTTGCAGGGGATGAACTGTTCTTCACTGGATCAGACTTAATTAAGCGCTGTTTCTCACGACTGAAACAGAAGTATTAAAAACAAAGATATTCAGCCACTTCGACATTAATTTTAATGTGTACTCCAAAGAATTCTTAAATCTTTGAAAAGCATAGCAGGACAAAATTTCAAGTTAAAAGAAAAAGTACTTTCCACAACTGCAATCAGTTAGCCTTAAGTCAGTTCAAATCCAAGGACTTTCTTTAGACCTCTATGTTGTCTTCCCAAAAAACTGCATGGTGGAAAAAACCTAAAGGTGACTGCAAGGTTTTTAAACTCAGATTTTCCTTCAAGTTACAAAAGACTAGTAAAAGGCAACAAATAAAACACATTTTACATTAACAATTAAACTAAGGTTACCTGGCAATCTCTTCTTTTAGAAGTCTGTATTCTATTTTCTTATCTTCTGGCAGAGCCTCTGGAGTTCTCATTGGATCATTCTCTTTTTCTGATTTTGGAGGGGCTTTGATTTTTGATGCCTGTTACCATTACACTCAAGTCAGTACCAGTCACACTAATTTAAAATACAGCTATCAAGTAGTATTTGTAAGAGGAATTTCAGCACTAACTTAAAGCCGTTAAGGCTAGTAAGATCTTCTAAGCCACTACTTTTTTGCTTAATGATGCACTGAATTTTAATTGAAAAAATCTATACCAAAATATATTACAAGTTCTATATTCAGGATGCCATCTTCAACAAAAAAAATTTATTAAATTGTGCAATCCAGATTACAATGTAGTTGTTCAGACAGGAGTAATGTACTCACTCTTACTCCCTACTGATGCAACTGCAGTATTTCTTGACTGAATTCTAAAGTTTAAATTCAATATATAAAGAAAAATCATTAAAATTATTAAAATTTTGACAGCATTTACCTCAACATTTCTTCTTGCTTCTTTTATCATAGATTCTAGTCCTCCAAACACACTGCTAGTTGAGTTAGAGGGCTCTCCGTCAGACTCACTGTCATCTGAATCATTTAATGTAACCACAACAGACTTGTGTTTTGGAAGCTGGGGTGAGAATGTAAAAGGTTTTACAGTAAGAAGACAAAGTTAGACAAAGAGAAAGGTGTAACAGAGGACATACTTACAAAAAGAAAAAAAGAAGGTTAAGTCCTTTTGTTATCACTTCTACCAATCCCACATTGCAAGAAAAAAAAATAAGCATTTGTACATCTCCACAAGACAGTAATATTACATAGTCTTGATATCGTAACATGAAAGGTACTCCAATGTTTTCAATCTACTCCCAAGTATCTGCAGCATATTTATTGGTCCATGGTCATAGCATACAAATCTCAAACATCTAACTCCTATACTTGATTAATTACTTTAACTGCAACTAAAATTATCATCTGTCATTTGGAAGGATTCTTTTTAGGTAACTGCGAGGTAACAGCCAATCCAATCTGCAGTAGAATTGGTGTAGAAGACATACCAAAACTCCCTCATCTTTCTGCTACACAGCTGCAATGTCTCTTGTCCCACAGCTGTAATTAGCTGATCCCACAGTGAGCTGCTCAGGCAGTTTGACTGGTAGAACACCAACAGAATGTAATGAATAGATGAAATCATGATTAATCACCTTTTGCCAACTAAAGTTTAAAAAACTCACTGAAGATCAGGTGACTGCCAATTCCAGTAGAATTGGCAGAAAGAAAAATGGACAAACCAGCTGACAATCTAGATTAACCTCAAATGATTTGGAGTCACAGCTTGGAAAAAAAGCAACTTATTTCACATTTCCAGGACTGCTCTTCTGATCTCCCACTGTAGGTCTGGACAACTGCAGCTATACATTACTCTTTATCTCAGAACAGAACCCTGTCAAAGCTCTAAGTGTCTTTTAAAGCATTAACCCCATCAAAATACTACCTTTTTTTAAACTAAAAATACTCAAATTTCCATAAAAGGTTCTTATTGATACTCTGGGCAATTCTCAAGATATGGGTTATAACTACTACTTCTGAATGTACTCCAGCTGCATCATTTTATCACCACAATAGGACTGGCAAGTGAAATTCCAGTTTATGTTGGTGCAAGGCACTGGTCCTCTCCTCACAAATACCCTCTTTCAGCCACACTCAGACATGCTAACTCTAACACACACATTATTCAATGAAAAAAATTCAGCTCCTCCAAGAAGGAAAGCACTTTTCCCTCCACAAAAGTTAGTTTTGTAACCAATTTAGCATGTTAAATAAGTTCAGCAATGGGACTGATGCTCCAGTCCCCACTTTAAAGGAAGGGAGATACCAACTGGCCAGGTGCAGGAGGAAGAGCAAGACAGCGTCTGCTTTGGCAAGGGTTTCTGTGCTAGTCTGGGTAAGAAAATAATTGAACTGCATTTACAATCTCTTAGTTCACTGCATGCTGGCATATTTTGATGCTCTCTTCAGCTATAAATTCTTGCTTCAGTGTCAAAGTCTTTCTAGAGGAGCATATTGATTGTCAAAGTGACTAAATTCAAATGCTTAACTGAAGCTTCACTCTCCTCTGCTCTATCACCAGAAAACCTAAGTCTGCTCTTCACTTCAACTGAGCACAGTTTCAACTCAGTCTTATCAGTAGGAAGCACCAGTATTTCCTTACTGTGATCACTGCTCGTGGAAGCCGTGGTACTCTAACCAACTTTGTATTTTGCACTCGTGGCTGAGACACAGTATTAATACTGACAGCAGACAGATTGCTTCTTGGCACAGGCTGCAAGTTGTCTGGGACAGGAGGGGAAGGTGGACCACTGTTGCTTGATGTTTCCTAAAAGTAGAACAAAAATATGGTCTTAAAAATACACACCATACATAGTTATTTTAAAAAGCATCAGTATAAATGAGACTGTTTCATACACGTCTTGGAAGTTGAAAATGTGATTTAGCCAGACTATTGAAATGTATTAGAGAAATGCTGCAATTCTGCAGTAATATCAAAAAGGCACACAAGAGCAGGCCAGTTATTCACAGGTCAACTGCAAAAGACCTTTTAAGTAAGGTCAAAATCAATATATTCTTTCAAAACCACAAGCTTAGCTTCTCACTTCAACAAAAATCCTCAAAACAACAATGAAAAAACAGTTAACCTCTTCTAATTCCTTTTCCCAAAAGGCTGAAACAAAGTTACTTGTTTTACTTTCTAACTGAAAGTTCAAAGTAATAAACATTTTCTGGCAGAAAACCCCCATTCCTTTGGCTTAACTCCATTTTCAGTACCTTGAAGTTTCATAATTGCTTCAGAAATAACCAATAAGGTGCAATTTACAACTTCAGAGTGGCTCTTATTCTTTTTTTCTTTTTTTTTAAGTCTCCAGAAATGCAGCATAAAACCCTCACTTCTAGCAGGCTGCACTGAAATTTTGGTAAAGATTGCCATCTAGAGGCTTACATTAAAAAAACAATCGAGTACCTCAGCTCTGAAAGCACGCTTGTTGGCTAGAGACTTGAGTAATTCCTCTCTTAAGAGCATCTCCTCCTCCTCTTCCTCATCAGCAAACGGAGGCTTTGGTGGCTGTTCAGGCTCTTCAGGGGGAAGAGGGGGGAGAGGTGGAGGTGGCTCAAGAGAAACACAAGGAATACCCTCCATGTAAAGATGGTTCAAAGATGGTACAGGCTGAGAAAAAAAAAAGTAAAACAAAGGTCTGAAATGTGAAAATTACTACTCCTTTATGATTACTTAGCAGAGGTTGAGACCTAAATTATTCCATGTTTTAAAAGTAACCTAAACTGTGTCAGTTTAATTAACATTCAAACTACATTTACATCCCTGTCAAAGGGTGTCACTGAACAGTCAGCTATTTCTCACAAAGGTTAATGGAAGCAATAAAGTTAGATTTGGATAGCGGAAGCTGTGGAGACATACAAACTAAATGTAAATGAAAATCTGAACCAGAGGTAGTCTAGCCAGAGAAACACAGTTGACCAGCAGTCTTTATGAAGACAGTTTTATGAAACTGTCTTAGGTGACAAAATTACAATTTCCCTTAGTCAAAAGTTCAGAAGCTGTCATGAGAGGAAATGATACCTTCCTATTGCTCTTCTGAGAACAGTAACAATCATTCACTGAAAAAAACCACACTAATTCAATTTCCATGTGGACTCTTAGGTGAGAAGACAGAAAACACAGTCAAAAGGCATAAAGTTTGAATGACTGATGAGCTATACATCTTGGCTTTTCCCCGCTAGGTAACAAGTCAGAGATCACACTTATCTACCTACTTATGTGGCCTAGAGATAAGAAGGAAAGTTGCCTTGCACTAACTGTTCCAATTATTTCTTTTTCCTTATGTGCTTCAGACAGTTTTTGCTTTCTCTATGAAAAAGCACAGCTCTAACAATGAAGAGAATTTCAATTCAATAGGGAAAAACTCCACTGACCAACAACTGCATCAGCCAACAGATAGCTGAAATAAAGCAACCACAAGTCTAACAGATAGTTCAAGGGAATCATTAAATAGAGTATAGTACCAAAACCAGAATCTAAATTTAATCCTAGCTTTAGCATTAGAAATCAGATACAAATGAGAATTATCAAGGTTACTTACTGGAATTGGAGGAGGTAGTGGCAAGGAAATCGGTGGTACTGGAGGTGGAAAATATCCTATTGGACACTCAAAGAAAGGAGGCTGCACTGGGGAAGAAGCTGTAATTAAAATACTGAATGTAAGAGATCTGACAAGTGTTTATTAAACAACTCCTGCTTTATGTTTCAACTGATTTAATGTAGCAGAAAGACAAATGTTTTTACAGTGCATTAATTTCAAAGGTAACACCAGACACAGCGCTGTGCCTTTTTTTAACATGTATGTATATTTTATAAAAGAGTAGTTACATTTTCTTTTTCTGTTTTATATACAAAATATAAGTACAGCCAACCAGTACTGCTAAGCTAATAAAACCCCCTAATTGAATTTAATTTGCAAGAATTTACCTTCTAAAACAAGATCTCAGTAGCCTGAGTACAGGCTACCAAAAATGCAACACAACACAAAGTAGGACAAAAGCAAACCCAAAGAACAGCTGATAAATTCTGAAACATTAAACAAAAGATTGAGATGCTTTACCAAGAGAGATTAGTGTAGCTTACACATACAACATAGCAGGTGTAGTGTTTTAACAAAGTAATGTATAAGGAAGGCTGACAAGAAAGGAGAAAGAAGAATAAAGGGCGGAAGATGAAAAGCAAGAGAAAAAAACCTACCCAATCAAGTAGTATGCTTAATGAAATTTTCCCAACTCTCCACGTGTTCAGATGGAACACAGAAACCTGACTACCTTAAATGCACCTCAGACTCAAGAGGCAATAAATCATTTAGGCTGGAAGAGACCTTTGGAAGATGTATGACCTAGCACAAGTGCCCAAAGCAAGGCTACCCCCAGTCAGATTGTCGAGTTCCAGATACATCTGGCAATGGAGATCCCACGACATTTAAAACTGCTCTAGTGTTTGACCATCTTTATCTAAGCAGAATTTGTTTTGTTACAATTTAAGCATTGCTACTTGTTCTTCTGTTGCCCACTTGACTGAAGAGTTTAGTTCTGTCTTGTCTGCAACTACCCACTAAGTAGTTGAAGACAAGATCAAAATCCTTCCTTAGCCTTCTCAACACAAATGCAACTTTCTCAGTCTCTTTCTGTAAGCCAAGTGCCCCAGTCTCCCAAGGAACTTTACGAAAAACAGGCCTGAAAGTTTCCCTTAGTCAAAAAAGTCTTTTGCTAGGCTCATTCTAAAATGTCATTCTCTCCTACTGTGAAACCAGAAAACTGGCAATCTCTTCAGTGATTAACAGGCCCCTCCAGCCACTGACCCCTAAGTCACAGTGCCACAACCCAGGCTAAAACCCAACCTGTCACCCAAAGCCACACTGCTGACCCACATGTCACTCAAGGTGCACTGGGACCTCTAGGCCCCTTTTTGCAAAGCTGCTGTCTGTCCAGTCAACACCCCACACAGTTGATTGGGAATATACAAGCATAAAACCTACAGCACTGCAATGAGAAAAATATACCCTGAAGACCTTAAAAATACCACTACAGCAGAGGTGGAAAGAGTTAACACAATTAGCTCACCTTAATGTTAGTTCTATAATTCAGACAGCTCAAAACAAACACTTTCTTTCTAGAACACTGGCTTATTTCCTACATTTTACCTACTTTTACCAAGCACCATATAAGGAAACTGTAAGTAAGTCTTACCTGGTGAGTTAGTTTCACTGTCTGTATCCATAGCAACTTCATCATAATTATCATACTGATATATGCCTCCTGCACTCTCTGAAGACTGCTTATCCAAAGACCATCTCAAATCTGTATCTGATGACTAAAAACAAAGAATTACTTTTATTTAGCTGGTCTTACATCATTATTTCAGAGAAAACCACTAAGAAATAAATTTTGGAAGAAGGCCTTTAGAATATTTTCTTCTAATTGATTTATAAATACAATTCACTTATCTTGTACAAGAAGAAGAATCTGAATATTACCTTTTAATCAAATCCACTGCGGGTAGCAACTTGACAAACTGATAGGCAGCTTTAAACAGTATTTCTTCCAGGATGGGGGGCAGGGGGGTGCAGGTGAGGGTGTTACAAAACATGGAAGCAATTTTTAAATACCTTTTGGGTCATTCTGTATCTGGTAAATGGGCATGGTTATATATTTCTGAAAGACTGCAAGTAAATTAAATGCTTTATTATTTCTGGTAATCTGCCATGGCAACTACCAAGAGTGCTTGGTAGAAACAACTACCAGGAATGCTTTGCTAGAAACAACTCTCAGGTGAAGAATCTTTTTACTGCCGCAGAAGGAGCCACATGCTACATTGAGCCAAACCCAGAGACTGTCAACTCATAAATCAGATTGTTTACACATCTCCTAACACCATACAGACACCAGGACTGAAAATATGCAGAACACCTAAGTACAGCTTCTCAGACTCCTTAACCTGTATCTTTTAGAGGCATACAGAAGACATTTTGGTAGCTTCTAGAATATTTACCGTTTACAGTCAAACATTTTTAGTCTCCATTTTCCACTCAGTATTACTATAAACATGATTCCTCTACAACATGACCTCAAACAAGGAGCCTCAATTCCCTTAGATGCTGTTTATTTGTACAGCATTAATAGTGCCAAGCACTTGAAGCATGCAGCTGCAGTGGCTGTACTGCTTCCAGGCTGAAAGAATGCTATAGAAACAGTCATTTTTTTCAGTATTGTACCAATGTTTTAGAGACAGACATTAGTTACTCAAGTGCCTTTTGCTAATCTAAACGTGAGAACAAGAACAACCTACAAGGATAGCATGATGACCACTGCAGTAGCTATTACTTCATCAATTTGACACTATGTGAAGGTAAACTGATTATTTCTGGGCCCAATTTTACACCTCAACAAAACAGATTAAATACTACATTGAAAAAATACTACAAAGCAAGCAAGCCCTCCAACAACATCTTGAAAGAAGCACACCACTGAAGCTGCATACACAGAAAAAGCTTGAAAATATGGAGAAGAAAACCTTGAAATCTGAAAGACGAAAGCCAAAGAGTTTCACTGTCTGGTTAACATTAAATTACAGGCTGCTCTTTGATCACAGTGTTCAAAATGTCTGTAGGAGAAAAATGCTTTACCATTGACTTGCAAATGTACAACTCATACAAAACTATTTTCCAAATCGAAAGGGAATACTTGTCTAGCATGGGATTAAAACACTGTAAACACTCAAGTATATTGAGCTTTCCTTTCATTGCTATATTTTGATTATTCTAGGAGTGGGGAAAGCAGGGAGAAGAACAGGGGAATTCAGACAGGATGGTGACACAAAACCAGGTAGGGCAACACAGAAATCATTCGTGAATCCTAAAGGTAATGCCAGAACACCATGTAAGAAATTTGTTACCCTGCTTCTTGATCTCCTCTTTCCTCCAACTAGCTTCATAAATCGATTGTACTGCTCTTCTTGATTTGAGAGGTCCCTAATTTTTCTTATTTCTTCTTCTCTCTTTCTTCTCTCTTCCTCTTCTTCTTGTTTCCTCTGCTCTTCCTCTTTCTGCCGCCTGTCTAGTTCCTTTTGCTGCTGTATCTTCTTCGATGTCTTTGTCTGTTGCTTCCTCAAAGTTTGCTTGCCTTTAAACAAAAAAGTATGTGATTAACTCCATCTTACCTAATTGGTTCCACCTAATCGTAGATTCTTCAAGAGCTTTGAGTAAACGTCAGAGAGTTGAGAATGACTAAAGGCTCATTGCTCACATAACTTTGTTTTGAGGCCACACCATTGACAACCATTTCAGTAACATTAAACTTATTACCTGTAGTACTAGGTTTTTTTGTTGAATGCGCTTTTGTACTGGCTTTGATTTTCTGTGTTACGCTTTTCGTTTTTGTTAATTTTTCCTTGCTTTCCTTCATCACCTGTTGTTCTTTTTGCTGCCATTTTTTACTAGCAGATTGAAGTGCAAGAAGCCTAAGTTGCAATTCAGACATCTCCTCCTCATCATCAAGCAGCTTCTTGAGAAGAAAACAGAAGAAAGGACAAGACAAAAAGCCAAGAAACACAATTCAACAACTTTTTCTTTACAAAGTCTTTTGAAATCTTTCCACAATATTTTTACTAAAAGAAAGCTCAAAATTCTACTTTACTGGTAAAGTGTCATTTATTAAAAACTGACAGCTCCTATTAAGGCAATGTTTCTGGACTGCCATTTGGAAAAAGCCACCAGAGTATCATAATACAATCATGCCTCACCTATGGAGGAATATTTTCTTACCTTTTCAGATGTAACATCCGAACTGCTGAGCTTTCGCACTGACGTTTGCTCTTTGTCTTCTGTACCTTCCAAAAGAAAAAATACCGTATTTTTGAACAAGCTGTTTCTCATGAGACAGAGCTACATCAAAATGATACATAAATTTTAATGTATACAACCATATTTTATCACTATCACTGATACACAGTATAAACCCATAGCAGTGGTACATGCAAGATCACATGAACAAACATTCATATAAATTTGGCATGTCAGATAAAATCATCAAGACTCCATAAGTCTAAGGCAAGACTTGTCATTTCTTAGTAATTCTATCTTAAGGTTCACATGTACTGCCTCAAGAAAAAAAAGAAAAACAGATTTGCAGACAAGAGGAAAAGACTTCTTGTCATGTATTTTATACTACCATCTCATATCAGCTGCTGTCCTGAGCATCTCATATTTCACTGGCAGCTATTTTGAGTAACTGGTTACACTTTTGCAGAATTAAATATAAAGGCCCAAAGCCACAGTAAGAACACACCTGCTACATTTCACACCAAAATGAAAAGTACAGCACTGTTTTCCTGCTAAACGTTTAGATGTTAAAATACTAGTTCCTTAAGACTTCCAAAATATAGTCAATTCTCATAACATACATATACACACATATTAACATACTGTATTTTACACATGGTATACATAATGCTGTACATATTGCACTATTACTTTATTATAGCAAATAATTAGTAATATAATTGGCTGCAAAACTAATTGTGCATTTTTTATATAACCACACATTTATATGTTTATATGCATCATACAAAAGAAGGACACATTTAGGGAAGCTTGAAGTTCTTTTGCTGTATTAATCTTCCTTCAAAGAAAGATTCCTTCCCACAATTCAAAATGGTGGAAAATAAACTCAGATTCTGTACAGCTTTAACTCTTCTTAGCATTTCATAAAGACTGCATTCAGAAAGGCACTGTTTTTAAAGTACCTTATATGTAAACAAAAATTAAACTTAAAAAATGCTGAAGGTCTTCCTCCTTGCACATGCATGCATTTTTTAAAAATGCACATACCAAAAAAGCGTAATATCTGACACCCATATGAACTATAGAAAAAAAAACAAAGAAGTTAGTATACTATGTAAAGTTCCTAACCATCCAGCTCAAAGGATGAAAGTAGGAAGACAGGTAGCACAGTAGTTTGGGTTTTTTTAAATGCAGGCATATGATGGGACATTCTATATAAGTACAAATGCTCTTTCAAACCAGAAGAGAACAACTTGGACACAACAGGCTAATGCACAACACAAGAAGTGAAGTAGGGAATACTGTCAACCCTGTCAGAGCAGAGAGCAGCTGAACCACAGAGAATTAATTTGAGAGAGAGACTGAAACTTTCCTGAGTTTTAAGACAAGTTCCTCAACTTTTATAGGTCTGCAGAAACATCCAGTACACCAGTTAAAAATAAATAAAATGGGAAAATCAAATTTTGCTGATTTCCCAATACATGCAGCATGTATTGTGGCATTAACGAGATTTTTGTAGTATATATTCACTTAGTACACATGAATCTGCAATGACTCCAATCAGCTGAATTTTTCTTTGGAAGCCTGCCTTACATTGTCATAAACATTCATTCATACATAATGTGTCTGCCTTCAGTTCATTCATGTATCATAGATTTGAGTATCACGCAAAAATTAAATGCTCTTAATATGCATATTACAGCATCTATTTTTCACTATCATATGAACTATATTATCTACTTCAGTGCTTTAAAGTTAGGAAGCTGGATTTTTGAGACTATTTTGCTTTTTAAATGGCTGCTTCATTCCTGTCCTGCTATGTTCTCTTTCCACTGACTACTACATTTTCTTTTGTCACCAAAATTTATTTGTTTTCTTCATATCTGTCAATGAAACCTGTATGACCTCTTAAAGAATACAAAAAGAAATCTATTATTAATGGGAAACACACAAGGGGGAGAAATTACCTAGAATGAGGCGGTTTGACTACTAATTACCAGTTTTCTCTTTTGTTTTCTTTACAAGATCTGTCTTGTTCTGAAGTCATATATAAATCATTCTGATTTTCAGTGCTCTAGTCCTACCTTTCTTCATATTCCTGCCAATTACTCATCAGCATTCTTATTCAACCCATTAACTACTTTGTCTCTTCCCACTCAAATTGATAGTTTACACACACTGGCAAATTAGTGAACATCAGATGACAAGTGATAGCCTCAAGCATCACCCTCAAGCATAGCAATCACTTACTAGAAAGACTGAAGCCTTGGAGTAGGAAGCTTAAGTCAGCTGCCCCATTTTGCTGCAGACTTAGAAGAAAGCTTGAGCGCTTTCACCACAGGCCAGGTGGACGTGATTGCTTTTTCTTCCATAACTGGCTAATACATCTCAGCAATTACCCTCTTTAGTCAGCAGTCCAGAACTATCTTTGACAATACACTTATTCTGTCCTTCGGCTGCATTTTATCTACAAATCTTTAGCATTTCTGGCCTATGACTTATTGACTATTTGTGAATATCAACAATGACCAAAATAATTCTCATGAAAATATCTCACGGTGTTAATAATTCCAAGGTTGTGGGTTTGATCCCTGTATGGGACACTAACTTCCAAGAGTTAGACTTGATGATCCTCATGAGTACCTTCCAAATCAGAATATTCCATGATCCTGATCTTACACTTAAGAAAACACCCAAAGACGAAATGCAGAAAAAGGGGTCTCCAATGTTCTCTTTTCAGCTAAAAAAACCCCACATTTTGCTTCTGCAGAAAAGAACAAGGCAAAAGCAGAAATCATTGACTTTTCAGTGAAAAGTCAATTATTTCAGCTGTTAACAGCTATTAAAACCTTCAAGTCTTGACCTCATGCTTTCTGCCAATCAGTCTAAGAAAACACGTTATTTAAAAATAGAAATCCAAAGCAAAAACATGCTTCCAGGTATGTTTACGTAATTCAAGGAATTACGGAACACAAGAGTCAAGTACATTAAATCTTTAACTTGTAACATTTTAATTACAGTAAAGTTTTCCCCGATATCTAATAAATATAATAGATAATAGCAAGCAAATGTAACTTCACAAGCTAAAATAACTTCACAAGTATTTCTTTACCTTGGCCAGATTCTGTTACTTCAGATTTTTGTGAGGACTGCTTCATTCCTTCTTTGCTTTTTTTCAATCTGCTCCTCTCAGCTGGAGTAGGCAGTTTTTGTCTGAGAGGTTTCAGTTCAAACGCCTGAAAGCCCATAACCGGGTTTTTCTCCTCAGGAGGTACTTCTTTAACATTGTCCGTTTTAATACTGTCATTTTCTACAGTTTTTTGGTCCTCAGTGTCCACTGTTTTTTCATCATCTTGTTTCTCATTTTCTTCCCTGTTGCTCAAAGCCAGTCTTTCATCTTTATTAATGTGTTCAAGTTCTAATTGTATCTGCTTATACTTCAAGAGCAGATCCTCAAAACTTTCTTCCACGGAGCTTTCATTTTTAGAAGAGTAGTTCTGCTTTCTAGATGGGGACCTTCCAAAAGTTTTAGCTGAATTACTGGTCAAGAAATTTACGACAAGAACTTGTATCATCTTAAAACAGTGCCAATATTACCACTGAAGACCAAATTAGGACAAACGCAACTTACAACCATTCTCACATATTTTACCTTAAGGCTAGTTTGAAAAATATCTTTAATAAATACAAGCAGCATGCAAAAGCTGTAGCCATTATTATTATATATTGACAAACATTTCAAATAATCAAATACTTATGACATGAGTCATATTCTCAGCAATTCATAAGGTCATGAATTGCTGAGAAGTCTGATCTCTTACACCATCCTCCTGGAAACAACAGCTATAATGCTGAGATGGCTCTCTATCATGGAAAGTCAGACTTCCAGAGTTCGTAACTCCAATACTGACTCCCCATCTAACATTCTGAAAAAAAAGAGGGTAAATTCTTTCTCACTTATTTCAGCTTTTCATAAAATGCCACATCTAGCCAATACTAAGTCTGGCCATAGGATAATTACATGCTGCAGTAAATGCAGCTCAGCAAATGAGATAAGGCACAGAAGAATCAATGAACAACTGAAGGGAATTTTTAAAAGTAACAAAGACTTGCAAACAAAACATTCAGAAATGCTGAAGACAACTGGGAATTACTAATTACTCAGGAAAAGGTTGCTTATGAATGTCCAAGGAAAGCAGCAGAAATATTCTTAGGCACCTCTACTCAGAACAAAAGTTGTCACCATTAGAGGTTCAACTACTCTTACCTTAACCTGATCGTTGAAAATGATCCTGTAAAATAATCATGCTCAAGGGGAAATCTTCGAGTATACCAAGTCAGGGTTTACTCATTTAACTCACAGTATCAACCCCACTGTGATAACAGCTGACTCACACACCCAGTTATGCAAAATGCTTTTTCAGTAACATCATCTCTTAAAACAATAAACAGAGTAAAATGAGAAGCTAAAATAGGTGTCCTCTGAAGGCAGATATACTGAATCCAAAGGAAAACCTATTTTGTCTTCTGCTCACAAGCATCGACTACTTGGATGTTTCGCTACATTAAGTTCTAACATTAGTATGAAGAATCTTGGTAGTAACCTGCAAAAGCTACTTCTATGATACCAGGAAATGTTTTGCTATACACTGCTTTCTTAAGTATCAGCACAAAAAGCAGAAACTAGCAAAAATAAACTACATAAAATCCAAAAAGCAAACAAGCAGTCCATAAACACGCTGAAAATACTAAAAGCTGTATGCAGTATAACACCAAATTATGGAACAAGCACATTTGCGAAACTCCTAAGAGCCAGCTACGTTCATAATTTCGTAAGTCGCAGCAAATACTGAAACTAATTGACTTACTATCATTTATAAAAGTAAGTCTTAACTGCCATTTGCTATTGGAATACTTCAATAGGGAGCTTCTAAAGTCATCTGGAGATGGGCAACAAGACAGTTTTGAGATTTTTTTTGTGCTCAGGATAATACAACTGCAAGAATCTCCCAAAATGGAGTTAACCAGAAATTCTGTGGTTCACATATGTAGAAAATTCTTTTAATGTGGTTCTACACATAGAATGCAAGACTCCATGAAGTGCTGTGAAAGGCAGACAGGCATGTATATGTTAAAACAACAACTGCACTCCAACCAACTCAAGAGAAACTTCATCTGAGAACCAAAAAGAAGAAATTTCATTTCATTAGAAATGAAGGAAAAAAGTACACCGTGAAGAGTTCAGAATTCAACGGCAACAGCAAGTCCCATAACGGTTTTGTATTTCAGACTCAAAATCCACAATTCTCTACTGCAAAAAATCCTGGAAAGTTACTATATAATATATTAAAGTTGCCAAGAACTGAAAGAGAAAAGCCTGTCAAAAGCTAACACCCCAAAAACAGTAATAAGAATTCTCTAAGTGTTCCACCATGTCCTTTATTCCACTTACATATATATTCCTATAAAATGTGGTGCAAAGCACAAGTTCCAAGGATAAGTCAAGTAAACAATCTCTGTCTTATGAGACTGTCATGGTTCACCCCTGGTCAGTAACTTATTATCCCATACTCTCACTCCTCCTCCCTCCACTCCATGGGATGCCAAAAGAACTTGGAAAAAGGTAATGTGGATTGAGGGGAAAGGGCTGAAAAAAGAACAGTTTAATAATAGAAATCAAGTAAAATAGTAATAATAATGAAAAGGGAGATAACAAAAAAGGAGTGGAATAATGCCCCAGTAAGGAGGGTGATACACAATACAACTGCTCACTACCTGCTGAGAGATGGCCAGCCCAGCCTCAAGCAGCAATCAGTGTCTCTCAGCCAATTCCCCACAGTTTAATCACTGGGCATGACATTCTGTGGTGCACAACCCCACTATAGCTAAGTCTGGGTCTCAGTTTTGCACACTACCAGCTCCTTGTGCACCTCCTCACTGGCAGAGCATAGGACACTGGAAGTCCATGACTTAGTGCAGGCACTTCTCAGCAACAACTAAAACACCAGTGTGTTACCAACATTATTCTCATACTAAATCCAAAACACAGCACCATACTGGCTACTATGAAGAAGCCAAAACCAGGACTCAAGACACTTCAAATGTTTTATTTTCCAGGGGGAACCTCAAATACCATTCCAGGCCACAAGCCTCCTTGTACCAGTTGATATGAGAGTCTCCTCTGAAGTCCCATGCCAATGAACTACACCAGTACTCCATTAATGTCAGCAACACAGAGGTACGTTAGTATTTATAAATTCTCTAATATAGACTGTATAAGGTGACAAGGATGCAAAAAATACAGAAAGTAACTCATACTGAGGGAAATTCATGGACCTTCCTTAACTATATGATCCATAAACAACTGAATAGTCACTTATTAAAAAGCAGGAGTAATGGAACATTCTCCACCTACCATCTTTCAACAAGTGAGTGAATCTTAACTGCCAGCAATAAACATCCTCATCCTTTCAACATCCTCATTTTCTACTTTTGGTTTGAAAATCGAATTATTCATTTCTGAATACTCTTTTAATTAAAAGGGAAAAGGAGACTGCATAGGTCTCATTAAGAAACACTGCAAGGTCTGTTTAGGACAACCTCTATATTTGCCCTGCAAATTACTCCTTACACAGAAAGTAACCACTTTCAGGAACTCAGAGCTACACTGCAAAGTGAGAGACTGGAAAGCTATTTTCAGCCTTAGAAATGCCTTACTGTGAAACCTAGGGCAAATCACATCTTCACCTGCTGTCTCTCAAGATAAAGCCCTAGAATGAAGACCTTCCATAATGCTGTAACTTTACCACGTGAGACTAAATAAAAGCATCTCTATTTCTAGTTTACATATTCCATACACATTTAAACAAATAAAAATATTAATGACATAATAATCTTGTATCAAAAACAAGATTCAAGAAATCAACCCATAGTCTAGCAAAAACACACCCTTTGACTATTGATATGGACAATAAAACTCTGTAAAATTCCGGAGAGCAGGATATAACCATCCTATCTCTTGCTCAGTGTTTTTTCACACTCATCTTCATTTTCGCAATGTAGTTACATCAAGTAACCAGGCTGCCCCAAGCTACACTTAGCGTCAGTTCTATACCTTACTTCCTACGGCGAACAAGAAAAATCAAGGAAGCTTTTCCCATCACCTTCACAATTCCTGCTCCTAAAAGGACGAAATATCAGAACCCTCATGAGCCACCTAAACAACTCTTAAGAGCAATCAGTGGAGAACATCCTACAAGAAATGGTAGGTATGGCTTTCATCTGAATACCCATATAAACTACAATTTGTGTGTGCACACCCACTCCAGCTTAGCTAAAATTGACTAAAGCTAAACCTAGCTAATGCTCTGAAAGGATGAGAGCAAAAATGAAAAAAATAGTAGAGCCTTCATTGCCTAGTACAGTAAATTAACAAGCTTAGCGTTTTAGCTTTACAGTTGTGACACTAATTACACATATTAAAACTGCCGCACCAAAGACTGACCCCACTTCACAATATTCGCACTTGGGGCTACAAAAGCAGCCGCCCGCAATCCAACCGACAAAACCTTCCTTTCAGGCTATGTTTTTCCTTTTTCCCCACACCCGACGGCTCGGCCAAGGCACAAGCCAGGTCACGGCAATAATCCGACTTCCCAGTAGCCTCTCCCTAAGCAGGGCCGGCTGCCCCGGCCAACCCCCAGGATTAGCTTGGAAGCCTCTCCCTCCGTTACCGCTACGGGAATCGCACGGCCAGAGCGGGAGGGAAAGGCGTCCCTCGCAGGGCTTTCGGCCACGTAGCGCGGCACGGTCACACCCGGGCCCCCGGCAACAGCACGGGCCCCCCGCCCCGCTCACGGCTCAAGGATACATTTTCGAGGCGAGGGCTCCCTCCAGCCCTGGCTGCTGCTGAACCCGGCGCCGCCTCCCCCTCCGGGCGGCCTCCCCGGAGGGTTGCCCGGCCGATC
>VWZU01012519.1:358766-377475 GCA_013397095.1 Sterrhoptilus dennistouni
GCCCTGCCCGGGAGGAGACAGAGCAGCGATGCGCAAAAACGAAATCCCGTGGGGCAACGCCCCTATTGCGGAGTATTCTGGGTAATGTAGTTCCCGTTCCGGGCGAGGCCGCACAAAGCACGACCGGGGGAAGCCGGCTCCTCAGCCAATGGGGGCGCGGCCCTCCATGTTGGTAGAGGAGGCGAGGGAGGAGGCCGCCATCTTATCGAAGGGCAGTGGTACTCTGTGGGTAGTGAGCCGTGGCATGGCGGCGGGCTGCCCTGCCCTGCCCTGCCTTCCGCGGCGGGACGTCAGGGACAGCTCCATTTAGTGCTGTCCAGGCTGTGGGGGGCAGAGGCCTCCTGGATGTATATTGGGGGCGCTGGCAACCATTTCTCTGTTGGTGGGGCTGGTGCCCTGCTGCTCTCCTCAAACAGTGCACAGGCTGCTAAAGAAGGAAAAGCAGTGAGTGTTCAGGCATTAACTCCCAGAACCCTCCTAGTAGCTAAGCTAATGTTAAAATCTTTGAGAAGGAGGTTTCTGCAAGGCTTTTCAGACCTATAATTGCCTAGAAGTTCAGATTGGCCCTAATGCCTTCAGTGATACAAGTGACAAGTGAGCATCAGAGAGTTGTAAAACAAGTGCATAAACACCTTCAATCATTTTTTTTATTTTCATATTGTCAAGAATGGGCAAGAGACTTTCTTCTCCTTTAAAATGGCCCTTACTAAACCAGCCTGGGCCGGGGCTTTGGGGGCACACGCACAGCACGACCCGCGGGAGGAGGAGGACTCCGCAGCCCTGTCCACTGTGGTGCAGGCAGAGCTGCCCTTCCATCCTGCGAGAATCCTCCACAAGGCTCTGAGGCCACAGGCCACACCAAGCCTCCACAGCTCTGGCGGTGTCCATCTGGTCGCCTCAGATCAACTCACAGCGAGAGGTCGAGGTGTACCTTTTGAGAGCCTGGGGTTCCTCAACGTCTCGCCCACTCAAGGTGGTCGGTTTGTGCTTCTGTTTGATTCTGGCTCATTGCTAGAGGTCCTTGTTAGTGCTGGGGCCTCCTCATTGGAATATGTAGATGCACACGTGTCCTTGTGGGAGCAGTGGAAGTGTCTTACCCCACGCAGGGGAAGTGGGAACTGGGGGAGATACAAACAGAGATTACAAGAGAGAACTTTACTGTAATTAACCTGATAGAATACAAATGGAGGTTACATAGATTTAATTAACAATTAATAAGAGAGAACTTTATTAATGTTCAGCAATAAAGCAGGTACTTCAAGTTTTATTCCCCACAATATCTCTAAGTAGCATTCCCTTGCTACCTAGTTGGTTGTTAAGGGATGCAACATCCTACTACGAGTGCTGACTGGGGAGCAGTGATGACTTGTTTGTGCAGAAAAAAGAATCATTTTAAATAAAGCCTTTCTAAGTCAGAATGGTGTCTCCTGTAAAACTCACAAAGCCTGACTTTTAAAACTGAGAAACCTCTTAAAACTTTTTCATTTATGCATGCTAAATGTCTTTGCAGATTTGCCATGATTTTTAAACTTGGAGAAAGGTGGCTGTGTCTTCATGCTTTTCCTGAAAGTAAATTATTAAGATGTTTTGTTGGGCATTTTTTTAGTGAGTAACATGCTATGAAATCACAAGCACCAAAATAAAGCTCAGTATCATGTTACTATTTCTTTTCCCTTCCTCTCTAGACTTCATTTAAATCCAACAAGAGTAGAGTGGATAATGCATACGCTTTGTAAAGTCCAAAATGTTGTGCCAAACAAGCTTAGTTTTCTTTACTCAAAACATTTTCACCGTCTTTTTTTTTATTTAATGCGACAAACTATATGACTCAAAATAGATACCATTGCAGTGACTTTATACAAAACAGGGCAGAGTAATGGAAGGTGTATATCATATAGTAAATTTCTCGGGGTTTTTTTTCTGTTTAAAACAGTGTGCATTCTTTGAAGATGTTTACAGGGAAACAAGTTAAAGGTTTGGTTTTTCACTCCCCCTCCCCACCCCATATATACATCTTTCTACATTAGTGTATTATTTGTGTCAGTACTTCTATTCAAATTGTTGGTATTTCTAGGAATCAGGCTTGCATTATTTTACATATCCACTGTTACCCCACGCCTTTAGAGGGGCAACACGTTGTGACGTGGTGTGGACCTTCACAGAGGACAGCAGGCAGCAGCTTGGTGAAACATAGAATGCTCCTTTATTATCTGACTCCAAAGGCTTATATACATTTTGTACAGAGGGCCAAGATTGGCCCAAAGAGGTTACAACCTCCTGACTCCATTGGTCAATATGACCATCAGTCAAGTTCTCTCTCAGAGAACAAGAATGCAAAACATACAGATAAATTCTAAGAATACAATATTGTTTATATGAAGCAGCGTGAGAAGCTGCTGCAAAGACTCAAACACTTGAAACCAAGAAATGCAGGGATGACAATCCACAGTACTAAAAACATGCAAATATGACATAGGACATACTGGAAACTTTCTCAAGTAGTAGCTGGAGATCAAGCAGTTTTCTTAAACATTGCTAGGTGCCTATGTCCATTTCTGAAATCTAATCCACTGCAGTTACAAAGCAGTTTGAGTATCACTACATGTAAGCTGCAGAAAGTTCCCTCCCAGCACACATCCTTCCTTGGGCATCCCAGAGCTTTGAATATACCCGATTTCAGTTACCTTTATTTCGTGTTTTCATGCACCAGTAGGGAATTAGTATCAGTATCTTTTAGACAGGAAAGGAAAATGTTTATAGAACTGTAAGGTATTGGCAAAACATCAGCTCTTTTATGGGAAATAACTCTGATGTGGGTATTCCCACTCTATGGATTGTTATTGTATGTTTGCTTACTGTTCATCCAATAAGTGTGCTGAATTTATTAAAAAATGCTATATGGCCTGTAGTATAAATTTCTGTCTAAGAGAAAACTTAACCATCTGTAAAAGAATATCCTGAGAATCTTCCAATGGTTTTGTATATCCTGTGGTATCACATGTCCCTTTTTTCATTTCAGTAATCTGATACTCTGAGCTTTTTGCTAACATCTAGGATTATCATGCGAGTAAGTTTAAATTTTCAGAAAGAAGCAGATTCACCACAATTAATAAATAGAGAAATTGATAGTGTTAAAATCTTTTCTGTAAAGGGAATAAAAAGGAATGTGTAAAAAGAATGTGGTTTTCTGGTAGTTTTGCTACCTACACATTTGAACAAAGGCCAGAAACATTTGAAAACTGAAGGGGAGCTGCTATTCAAACAGAAAACATGAAAAATTTCCTTGCTTATGACATGAGTAATAGATGAAGAAATTTTTGTGAGGTTTCATTGCAATGTATGAACTTAGGAGAAAAAATAAATTTTATTTTAGCTGCATTTGACTTCATGCCTTTGAAACAGATTATATTGCTGCCGGAGAAAAAAGGAATCGTATTAAATAGCGAATATATTTTCAGTAAAGGACAAATAGAATCATTTAAAATACAGAAGACCATACATTTTAGTACAGGAGCACAGAATTTGACTTGTTTCAAAGTTTGAGGCAAGAAATTAGTAACATCTTTATTATGTAAATTAAATTCAATGATTTAAAAGTAAAGTGTTTTTTTTACAGAAGCACAATCTGAGTTACAAGGACTTGGCCAGATTTCAGAATATAAAAGGCATTAAGTATTTTTTTGGTACTATAATGTTTGGCTTAGGCTAGAATTATTTTTGCTCTTCTTGCTTTGAAAGTGTCAATTACTATCATAGGTTCAGATTGGATCCCCTGATTGGTGAGGTGACAAAGATAAATGTATCCTTTACATTTCTTCTGCAGTTTTGTGGTTTTTTCCTGCATTCTGTCTGTGCCAGCTGACACAATGTCTAGTTAATCTGTGATTGGACACTGTTGCACAATTTCACATAATTTTGCTGTTCTGTTTCTTAACTCATTTCTTCTGGATTATTTCATTCTTCTTTTTTAACAGAAAGCTGTGTGAAATCTTCCAAAGAAGAAAGCAGTTTCTATTCAAGCAGAAACATCCAACTTCAAAATAAACACTGTGTAGGTAAGTTCTTACTGAACACCATCTGAACACAGTGTCTTGAACACAATGCCTTCAACATACATATGAAATTAAAAAGAAGTAAAAATTAGAGACCATAAGTTTGTAAAAAGAGCAAAGAATCACATTCAAATAGCAGGTAGTGCTGTATAATGATAGAATTAAATACTTGCCTCATGACATGCTTAAAATCAACTAATATTTCACCAAGAGATATATCTGAGCAAATTATATTAAATATCTAAAGGAATCTTCCCTTGGATAACGTAAAAGTATGAGATATTTATATAAGATAGGAGATGAAAATGAGATACTTTACAGAAGACTATTAATAAAAGCTTTTTAAATAAAAATGGAGTCTGTAATCTTTATTTTGGTATTTATGGTGAGTTAATGCTAAAATACAAATCAGTCACATTGTTATGTTCTCAGACGTGCACTTGGTGATGACAAAAATCTCCTTTTTATGACTGTGCAATTAATTATTTAGTACCTATCAGTTACTAAAGAAGGCTTTTTCAAAATCTGGAAGATGTCAAAATGTGATATTAATAGTCTGATGGAAGAGCTGATTGTAAGAGTTCTGTCTTTCCAAAAGACAGAACTCTTGCATACAAGAAGCGTTTTTCTTTTGCAAGAGACTTTATTTTTAGGAGCATAAAATAATCACTGCAGATAACTTCAGATGGAACACACTCAAGTAGCAGTTAAATCCCTCCTGATAGATGTTTCTAAAAAGAATGGCAATTTCCTCTCAGGAACCTCAGCACCCTTCCCTGTATCCTCAGAGGTTTTCAACTGAGGATCCCGCCTTGGTACTTGAGACCCTATCTATACATGCCTTTGAGCAAGGCCTCCTAGAAGTGAGCAACATGTTGAAGAGAAGTAAGCAAGCAAAATCAGAAACTGAACCATACAACTCATGCCCTCCTTAGGTCAAAGAAGACTGTAGGCTTTTTCTGTTGAGTTTGTACTTGTATTGGACACCTAGCCCATGGTTAAACCCAAAGACTGTGGTGAGTGTGTAATGCCTTTTTTTTTCTCTTTGATGGCATGTTTGGTGTTCCTTAATTCTTCAAATTGTGTACAGGGTTGATTATAGTTATTTATAGTGTTATTTATAGAATGCAGATGCTACAGACAAGTTAGAGATATTTAACAGATCAAAGATCTGTGGTAAGTTTTTATGCTTTGATAGATATGCAAGTAGATTAAGTGCAGCACTTTCTAATATTGTGATGTTTTCCTCAGTTCTTTTTAAATACTTCGGATATTCTTCAAAACATAAATTCTGAAACTAAAAGCTCAAGTTAGCATGTTTTAAAATAATATAAGCAATTGTAACGTTTCTATTTGACAGGTAAATATTGCAATGGATTTGGTTCTACACAGAATGCTGGAAGGTGAAGGAAGTGGAGAAATAAACTTCATAGTAATTTTCTGAAATTTTTAGTGATGAGAAGCATGAAATTATACTGCAGCATCACCATCTATGTATGGAAGACAGTTTTCATTTTGTAAAAAACACTGTAGAAACATATAGAAGCAATATCCTATCATGTCCTGCATTTTGAGAATTTCTCTGTCTCATGTGGCATGTTGCATTTGCTTTCAAATAACAAGTTCCCAGGTGCAACCAAATCCAGGTGATAGGTAGGAGTTGGAGCTTCATGCATATCTCTGTTGGATCAGTTTGGATCAGTTCCCATCTGTGATCCTGGACAAGGAATTTCTGCCTTCAGGGTTTTCCAGATTGGTTGTTCTATGACAGCAGAGCAGTCGTGGCAATCTCCACAGGCGGGGCCATGATGTAATGCTACAGGGTTAAGGACAGAACAGCAAGAGTCATGGCTGTTGACAGAAGTTTTTGTTGGAAAATGTGCTAGTTGGAAATATGCAGAGTTTTCCCTTTTAAAAAGAGGGTGGGGAATAGCAACAGTTAGGGGATATCCTAGAACCAGAGTATCAAGGTGGGGTTTTGTTTCAATTAAACAGCTGTAATGACTTTCCATGATTTCTTTTGCTAAGGTTTTATTTAGTTTTTTTCCCTTCAATGTCTTTTCATACCAGCTGAAAAAGACATCCCACTGGACTGTGCCTCCAGGTTGCCTGATTATTTCTACTATTAAACATTCCAACAAGGGAGCCAGACTTTAAAAAATGAATGCCTTATAAAAGTGATATTACAAAAAAGGAGTATTACTTCTTGGTTGGTAGCTGTGAAGTGTTGGGACTGCAGGCCCAGAGAATTAAACTGATATGTAAAGAGGTGTGACATGACCCTCAGTGCCAGGACAATTTCTCAGCTTTCCTTGCAGCACTTCACTGTTCTTTTTAAATGTAATCTGAACTATGAATAAGTAGGAAGTTTAAAGAATTTTAAAAGTTTTGTCCAGCTCCAAACAATTTTTCTTTACACTGTTTTCAAGAAAGCTCAGGTGTTGGGAAAGATGAGACAGGAAAAGCTTACAAATATGATTGCCTGGCAAGAAATACTGAAAATATAAAACCTGTGAGTGAAATAGAAATGAAGGCCAGCTTTGAAATGTCGGCATGGCAGGCAGGAAGACTGATTAACTGGAAGATGGGCTGAGTGACAACGAAGTGACACCAAGGGATCCAAGGGTGTAGCCCCACCAAGGTATCCGGAAAAGGTAGATAAGACAGTAGCCTTTAGAATTTAGAATACAGAATTACATGGTAATATAGCAGTTCTCATAGGCTGTATGCAAAGTCTGTAGGTTTTGTATCTCGCGCCGGTTGGTCACTGTAAATTAGAATATTCAACATAAAAGAAGATATAATGTATTGTAACAAGGACCTCGCTCTCTTACCCCTCTTACCCTCTGGCTCTCTCTCTCCCTCTCTCCTTGGGGCATCCCTTTAGCCACGGCTGGTGGCTGAAGGCAGGCCCNCAACATAAAAGAAGATATAATGTATTGTAACAAGGACCTCGCTCTCTTACCCCTCTTACCCTCTGGCTCTCTCTCTCCCTCTCTCCTTGGGGCATCCCTTCAGCCATGGCCCTTTTTACCCACTACCCTTGCAATAAACCCACGTGTTTCTAGAGTGTCTCAGGTGTGCGGAGTTCCCTCTCCCTGCTGTCCACGGATGTTCCTACACTCAGGAACCTTAACTTTGCAAGGAAACTTTGCAAGTTGAAGGGGATGGTAGTCACAAAGGCATAGAGAGTTGACATTTGACGTTGCCTGTTCTGCTTAATAAGTGGGCTTAGATTCAATCTCTCAAGACCAGCTGCTGCTTAAGAGTACTCCACTCTCTAGGGACTTCCTGGAATTCCCTCCTCAGAGCAGTCCAAATATATCTGGAGAGCAGCTTTACAGATAAGCAGTGTTTCAGCTGCACCCAGCTGCTATTTTTTTTTTTTTTCATTTAGCAGTATAAATATATAATCAAAGTCTTCCCTCTAAGTTAATGCAGAAAGAAAAGTTTCTTTACTGGTTGTTTCAGTTCCCCTCACGTAAAGTGACTCCTTTACATGAAAGAAGGGGAGATAACGTGGCAGGAATCTTCTTGTGTTAATTAGCAGGAGAACAGTAACATCCATAGGCTCAAATTGACTGTATATATGCAAATGTCCTACAACAATTCTTGAACATCATGCCATGAGCTATTTCTGCAACGGTTTCAGTACCTTATGTCAGTCAGCAGCTACTAGTGGCCTGATTATTTAAGATCATTTTTCAGGAAAAAAAACCCAAACAAATTCAGAATCTGTCCGTTTGGCAGCTCCGGAAGTTCTGGAAGGGTTCTTGAGTTTCTCATTTTTACAGCCTTTGACAAATGTTACAAATGTTCTTTTGGGTTTGAATCTTTAGGAAAAGGAAAAAAAAAAACTCCAGCATGCCTAAGGCTTACACCTCAGTGTCTTATATAAGAGAAATTAAACATATAAGATGAATTCCAGACAGTTGGATATATTTACAAGTGGAAGTCTCAAATAAATAACATAAAAGCAGGCTGGTAAAGTCTCAGGACAAAAGGCTCCAAAATACATTTTTAAAAAGTCATGAGCCATTCTACTAAAGTAATCATGGATGTTAAAAATGTTCACTTCTTATTAATTTATTGAGATTTCTTCTGGGAAGATTTTGATTTAATCCTACTCATTCTCATTTCTTCATCCACATTACAAATGTCAATGTCATCAAGAAAAAATAAATAATTTGCAAGACTTGGCAGCTGGGAGATAACCTTCTGTTGTTATAGTGATGTCCTAGACTTCACAAAACTGAAGAATTTCGTATCTTGAAGAGCAAAGCACTAAGTTTTGTTTGTGTTTGTTACGAGAAATGCATAAATGAGGCATAAATGCCGATTTCTTTCACAGATGAAGGTGCTTCCACCCCCTCCCCCCCCAGCTTCTCAAAACTTTTTTCTAGAGATTAAAACTTTAGTGCTACCTTAGAGTGTTGTGTACAGTGACAGGATGTTCTGGGACTTCAGTACCAATTTCTGACACTGGGTGGATCTCTGAAGTCAGGAGAACAAGAAAATAAATCCTTAATTGACACTGTTTTGGCATGAGAAGAGTGGGTTGGGCTCCACCCTGTTTGTTAACGTCTTGATTTCTCCATTTTTAATCTGCTTTAGGACTGAATGATTTCCTGTGGCATTACTTTATTGTTGTTGACTGAAAGAATGGGAATAAATTATCAGGGCAAATAGTGCAATAGTCTTTCTGATGAGAAACTTCAATTCCTGAAAACATTGGGAATCTTCAATTCTTTGTCATAGGATTTAAACTCATCTAACTTTTGAAATACTTTTTCTTCACCAGTTCTGCTGAATCTGGACTGAAGAGAAAAAGGTAAGGGATATTTCTGCTTCATTTTTGAACACGTGTTGTTACAGCCACCTCTTTTCAGTAAGCTTTCCTTCCTTATTCTGTAGTTTTAGTTTTCCAGGATATTTTCATATTTTGTACTTAATTATCCAGTTTCTAAACAGAAAAAGTCTTCAGTTCCACAGCAGTGTTTGAAGTTGGATGTGTGGGTATTTGCCCTGGGATAACCAGGATCAAAATTCTCTACTGCCAAAGTCAAAATATTGTATTTGCGTGACTTAATTTTTTGATTTAATAAGTATTCAATGATACAAAATTCATTCTTTATTAAAAAGTAGATTTCCCAAAATCCAGTTTATTGATCACAGAGTACTTGCTGCTTTGTCTATCTACAAAATACAGCTAATTCTGTAGTGCACTTGTCAAGTGCATTATCCTCTTATATTTATCTCTCTGAGGAAATAATCTTTATCTGGTTTAACAAAAAACTGAACACTTGTCCAGGTAAGATACAATATATAATTTTTCAGATACATCTGTACAAATACAAATTCACAATCTACAGTAAATCTAAGAATTATGAGTTTTAATTTATATTATAAACTTCATAATAATTGCTGCAGTATATGTAAGAAAAATAATTCTCTCCCAAAATATAAGGCACCACTGCTGTCCATAGTAGTTTTTAATAGGCTGCTACTAAATTGTAGGGTCTTCTGTGGCACAAGACCAAACCAATACATTGTAATAAATGTGGAAGGTCCCATTGTTCTGCGGATTTGAATTTGCATTCAACCCACAGCTGGATATTTCCCTTCTGAACATTCCTTATAACTTCTTTGGTAGTTACATGGGTAACAATTGAAGAATGATTTTATAATTTATCTTATTACAGGATCCAGAGATTCTGCTTAGGGCTCAAAGCAACTTTTACAAACGTTTAATAAAATGTTTCACCGTGTATAAAAAAAATGGCAGATCAGCTGGGTTTATGTTGTTGTTGTTAACTTTTTCATGTGATCTGGAACAAGGCATTGACCAATTTTACTTCCCTTCCTTAAACTTTGCCCATTTGTGAAGTTTTTTAACTTCTTCTGATTAACTGCTATAGAAACATAAAGTACTTCTTGCAATTCAGAGAGACACAATATCCTCAGTATTTAAGCTGGGTCTTCATAGCTGATTCTTGTGCATATAACACCCAGCCATAATGTAACATTAATAGTGTCTTTATTCAGTTTTAATATTCATATTAATTTTGATACTTCACTTTCCATGCTTTTAGTAACAAAAAAGACGAAATAAAGTTGAAGGTGATTTAAGAGGCATTTTACGTGCTTTAGCAGATTGTATATAATGGATTATAAATGTAAAATAAGAAATATAACTGCAGAAAAGAGGTATGAGAACTATTTTTCTATACTTCCTTAGTCAGAACTGAATTAAGTACATATGCAGTAACCTCTACTGTGCCTCTGATCCTAATCAACTGAAACAGACATAAATGAGGACTACATTGAATAGTGGATGAAGTGAAGAGATGGTTACTATATTTCTCCTATCAGAGCTACCAGGAGCCCATTAGTATTCATCACATGGTTTCATTAATCCAGTTGATGGTGTTGATATATCTCCCTTGAGATTTTGGGTAAATCTTCACATTGTATTACCACATCTTCCCTGACTTGTGTGGCATTGCAGCATCGCACAGCCACAGAAGGTTCACACCAGAACACATGAAGTCTGTTTTGTTACAAAAGCATCCCACTCTCTTCACATGGAAAACTGGAGAACTGGAGTCACTATAGCTTAGAGCAACTGAAAACAGTGTTGGCAAAATCTTCCCCAAAATGTTGGGGAAGATACAAAGTCATATTCTGACTGGAGACCCAACAGATGAAACACTATCGCCTTTTGATTACACTGGCAGAGTTTACCCTTCAAACAGGCAGTGTGTAGTTTAGTGCTCTTTTATTTCAGATGCAGAAGAAGACATTATGAGCAACTGCTTGAAAAGTCTCAGTCAAAAACTATTTACATATGCACAGCATTTTGGCACTTGAGGCATTGTTCAAAGAAAGGATAACTTACCATTCCATTAAGGAGATTATTTTTGGAATGAGCCACACATTTCTGTTGCTCTACATCTTCCAGTGACTCACAGTGTGGTCTATGTTTTGAACCTCTACAAGGAAACATAAATTCACAAATAGTTGGACTTTATAGCCTGTTTGTGTGGTTTCTTTATTAGGAAGAAATGTTTAAGAATACTACAATTTTTTTCCTTTTGCTAAATGCTGCTGAGCTAATATAAAAGCATACCAGTTGTAATTGACTTTTTGGGGTTTTGTTTGGGTTTTCTTTGTTTGTTGGGGTTTTTTGTTTGGTTTTTTTGTTGTTGTTGTTGGAACTTTCTAAACTCAGTACAGAATGCAAACAAAACTCTTGTAATATGGACATCCCCTAGAAAATCCATTGGTCTGATGGTTGGAATAGTCAGTTAAAATAGTAAATCAAATTTCCATCCTTATTCTACTTATTTTTGGCAAGTCAAGACTAGTAAGCATTGGTCTTCTACATGCCCAGTGATTTCCAAGTTATTGATAAAACTGTCATGTCTGCAGTCAGACATCTCTTTTTGAGTTCATTACATTCAATCTTGATAACCAAGAAGACATGAAAATTCTTTTTAAAATGCTTGGCAAAATCCAGGCCAGGTCACTAACAACCTGGAGGCAATATTTTTTTTTAAGATTTTATTCCATATCTAGATGTAGCTTTGGTTGACCCCCTCACCTCCCAGTATCACTTAAAATTATTTTAAGCACAATGAAACATCTTAAATCTTTAGCAGTATTTGTTGCAGTATAAACAGACAGGACTCCTGTTTCTTCATGCAGGAAAAGCCAATCTTTAATGTTACAGCCCATTTTTATGCAGTTTTCAAAGGCATCATATTTAACTCTAATTGCTTAGTAACTTTCTTGCCACTCAATTTGTTGGTTAGAAAATACTTGTGTGTGTACATGCTAAGAATCTCTTTCCACAGGTGTTTACATATTTTCTTTCCAGATTCTCATGGGATAGAGTTCTTGTTTTTACAGATGTGAGCAGCTTTTTTACAAGAATAGATTGTTGCGCTAACTGATTCTCATTCTCATAATTCTTTTTCATGGGAATTAACAGGCTAGCTATTAATTCAGCTGCACTTAGCTAAAGTAAAAAGCCTAAGCCATGATTTATAAGACCTTTCTTTTATAAGGGTTTTTTACCTATATGCAACAGGTATTTACCAGAATTGTCTACTAAACAACCTAAAGGTAAATGTGACAGAGTTCTTGAGACAAAGATCTGTCCTCGTTTAGGCTGGAATAGAGTTAATTTCCTCTTGATAGCTGGTACATTGCTGTCTTTTGGATTCGGTATGAGAGTAATGCTGATAACATCCTGGTGTTTTGGTTGTTGCTAAGGTGTGCTTATCCAAGGACTTTCTTGGTCTCATGCTCTGGCAGTGAGGTGGTACACAACCAAAAAACCAAAAAAAAATCAAAAAAAAACCCAAAAAACCCACAAAAAACACCAAAAAAACCCTCAACCCCCCAAAAAAACCCCAAACACCAAACAAACAAACAAAACAAAAGCCCCAAACAAACAAAAATCCCCTACCAAAACAAAAACGGAAAAACCCCACAAACAAAAAGGAACAAACAAACAAACAAAAAAAAATCCCAAAAAAACACAACAAAAAAATCCTCCACCAAAACAGAAACAAAACTCAACCAACCAACCAACCAAAAACTCCACAAAAAACCCCGAACAACAACAAGAAGACACAAAACAGCTGTGAGGCAGCATCGTTTGGACAGCTTACCTGAACCGGCAAAAGGGATATTCCACACTATATACCACCCAGCCTTGTCACATAAACTGAGGGAGTCCCCTGTAAAGGGGGCTAACTGGGGTTCAGGGGTGGTGTCTGGCATTGTTCAGCATATAGTGAGCAATTGCTTTGTTCATAATTTGTTTTTCCTTTTTTTTGTCATTATTATTACATCCTTCTTTTTTACCTTTATTTCAATTATTAAACTGTTCTTATCTCAACTTATAAGTGTTCCTTTTGATTCTCCTCCCCATTCCACCAGGGTGGGGAGGAGATAAGTGAGCAACTGTGAGGATCTTAGTTGCCAACTAGTTTTAAACCCCAACAAGACCCTAAAATCTAACTATGACCAGTGTGGGGAAAAAATATATATGCATAGTTCCATCACTGGTTCTCGGTCTGCCTAAACAAGTTAAACTGCTGACTTGAATCATTATGTATGACAAGTTACACGTACTTGCTGTGGCAGATGTGGAGGACATGGGTTTTCACAGGATAAAAATGTATGTAACTTAATGATTCTGAATCATTTAAAACTTATCTCAATCTAACAGCTAGCCAATCCTGTTCCCTTCATAGCTATAATTCTGCATAGACTATGCTCTATGTCATACAGCAGAGATGCAGCTCTAATGCCAGTCAGTGGTACTCTACCAAGCAGACCCTTGAAGAGACCAGTCTCCTCTCCTGAAGTCCAGGGCAGTTAGCTTGCTGTGCACCCTCCTCGCTGCCGTAAGTATCTTGAAAGTCACCATTCTGTGGTCATTTGCAGCCAAAGATGCCCTTGAGCATCCTGTGCCGCAGGAGCCCCTCCTGGTCCATGAGAACAAGGCCCAGCAAAGAACCTCTCCTTGTTGGCTTCTGTGTCACTTGGAGAAGGAAGTTATCATCAACACACTTCAGGAACCTCCTGTATTGCTTACGGCCCGCTGTGTTGTCCTTCCAACAGATATTGTTATGGTTGAAGTCCCTCAGGAAGGTGAGGGCTTGTGAATGTGAGGGCGCTCCTATCTGTCACTGAAGAGATGTATCCTTCTGGTATGTTAAGAGGCTGTATCCTTCCATTCTAACACCAGTTACAGGAGCCATCCCACCATGTCTCCATGGTTCCAGTAAGAGTGTGGCCCTGTAGGCATGTAGGCATGTGCACATCTCTAATTCCTGTTGTTTATTCCGCATGCTGTGTGCATTTGCATAGAGCCATTTAAGTTGGATCCCCCTGATGAAGCCAACTTACTGGCTGGAGTGGCTGGAATTCCTTTGTGCAGCTCTTCAGGTGCTCTCCTACTAACTTACTGTTGCCTATAATTGGAAGAAAAACTTTCCAAACAATATTAGAATGGATAACATAAAGAGCAGTCTTTTAATGAAAGCTTTCAGGTTCACAGAGTATCCCTATAAAACACACATCAAATTTTCACAATTTTTATAAGTTTAACTAATTAGTACATCTAGCTAGTACATCCAATGGGAGACTGGTTGCCCTGATAACCCACCCTTGGCCCTGCCCCACTGGAGTCTCTCTAAGGAGTTCTTAGCCTTTTATCTTGTTATGTTTCTCAGGTGCTGGTGCAAAACAAGATGTCCTTTTTGGAAATTCTTTTCCTTGAAAATAAAACCAAACAGCATTTCAAGAATGTGATATAATGTGTGAGAAAGGGTAACTGCTGTTCTAAAGTGTAAGAAAGTGCTAGAAACTATACAGTTATATATTAAAATCTACAAAGCTACAGATATATAAAGAAGCTAAAAATCTTTAGGCATCGCTATGATCCTCCTCCAGGTTCTGGGCATCTCTTGCGAGGGCACTGGCATCCAACCAGTGGGACTGGAATGGAAAGAGGCTCTCCTCCCCTGGCAACTTTAGTTTAAAGCCCCTTTTCCATCTTGGCAAGTCTATGACTGAAGATGGCCATTCCTTGTGCCTAGTCCTTTTAGATTTTTACCTGCTTTGCTTACTGTTACCCTTCTCCATTACTGAATAACCCACTGCTGAAATCTATTTTTTTTCATTGATTTATTTTGGCACTCTAGTTCAATTCTTTAACTTCCTCCTCTGCAAATATACGAGAGATATCACAATCTTGAACACATGCTACTTTCAATATGTTGGTTCTTTCCTAAATTACTTGATAAAGTAGAAAAACACAGCAAAAAAACACCTACTAAAAAGGTGGCTCATTTGTAATAAATTACTGGAAAAAGGAAAATTAGGCTACTATGAATAAATTTAATTGGCGTCATTGTCCTCAGATAAATTCATTTAACATAAAGCAAAAGCCTATCTACACATACTTAATAAATTTAATACTTAAAGCTTCATTCTAGGTTGTTCTTTTTTGGTAAGTGATTTGGATATTTCTTCTTCACTTGCTGCTTTATAGACCACAATCTAAATCCTGGTATGAATACTTTTGCTATAGTGTTAAGCACTGACATTTTTAACTGCCTCAAAAATCTTAGGAATTTATCTGTATAACAACTCCTTCAGTATGAAAATTACTATTTGCAATTTGGTTGGTATTTTCACAGGCAACTACTAATTATGAATGCTCTACTTAAGAGGAATATTTATTTGCAGTATTACTTTTCTCTTCCTGCAGTATAACTTTTCCCCTTCTGTTTTCTGTAGCTATCTAAATACACTATCACCATAAAATTTTACAGTCTTACTACGTTGTCTTTTCTAAGAGTGTATAATTCAGGGCCCTTGTGAACAGCTGTATTTAATACAATGTTAACAATTTTTACAGATTTATAATTTCATGTATTGAACACTATTTTGTTTTCAATCAGTTTTTGGTTATTGAGAAAACAAGATTGTCAATGGAGAATAAAAGATGTTTATATTAGTATTTAATTTTCAAGCTATATTATTCATAATGCATTCTATCAAGCATAAATATGAATAATGTCTTAAGCAGTGAAGAGAAATTGAAAGTTCTATTTCAGACATACAAAAAAATAAGGCAGAAAGTCTATTTCTAAAATTGTCATAAAAATTTAAAATTGTTATGCTGTATTATGGCAAATCTACTAAATTCCTAGGAAAAGAATGAGTGTAAAAGAGTCATTAGCATGGTATGTAGAGTAACATGTTATTATCTTCTTTCTGTTGCACTGCTTTTAATCATCTCACATTCCTGCCTCTTATTAAGTCATACTTATTTTTTTTCTCCTAGACTGCACTGGCTGTGCTTTGCATCCTATACTTTTGGTAAAAGGTAAGAAGGAACTCTTCTTCTAAATATTGGGTAGCTTATAATTCCAATTTTTTAAAATTTAAACGTCTCATATTTTTCTTATTCCACATATGAATTTGGATGGGAAAGCACGGGGAAAAGCTTTCAGGTCTATTTGTTGTAAGCAACTGTTACTTGCTGTTTTTTTAAATTCTCAAGCTTATCACTACTATTAGGTGTGAATAAGGAATAGGGGGAGGGCTGTAAGTAAAAATTATTATTAAATGAATGTATTGCATGTATTCAATATACATAATGCTTTTCTGACTCATTCAGGATAGCTTTTTTAATGCATTCATTCTGTATTCACAATATTGTAAGCATCTAGATGGCAATTTAAGTTTTTTTAAAACTCATCTTTTACTAATTAAAAGTGGTTAATATTACTGTTGTTATTATTATCATTATCATTATTACAGGACCTAGTGAAAAAAAGGGCAACATCTAGAAAAGAGGAGTTTAAACACAATATATGGGGCAATTACAGAACTGTTATAGACATTACTCTCAAAACTGTAGCTACTTCTTTCAGCTTCCAAATATAGAAAAGTCTAATTTTGCGTGCCTTTCTTTCTTGTTTTCTAAGCTACTTGTAACATTTAATGTATACCAAGCTACTGCAGAAAAATTTGTTGGCAATCAGAAACACTGGAAGAGGGATGTATGAAGCCACATTTAACAAAAGAGTCAGAGCTGAAAAAGGAGTCAAAGCTAACATTATTCGTGCACTGGTTGTTAGACATTTCCTGACCAAAACAACCTTTCTCATACCAGGGGTAGAGAGCTGTGCTCCCTTTTGCTGTTCTTGCTCAGGTAAACTCCAGCAGCAGCAGCAGCAGCAGCAGCTTTGGCTTTAAGCCAAGATACAAGATGTGTAGATAAACCAGAGCAACAGTCTGGTATGTCCCTAAATCAGTGCCAAGTGCTACTTCACACGGGTATGGGATCTATGAAGGAAGCTGAAGGGTCCTTTAAAGCTCCACAAATCTGCCCCCTCTTCACACCAGCTTGTGTGTTACCATTAATCACAGTCCCACAGTTTTACAGAACCACAGATAACAGCCAGGGCTCTAGAATTCCTGCAGGAACATTTGTTTCTCCTCCAGAAATGCCAGTCTGTTACAGTTTAGAAAACAAAAAGTAAGCAATAAATTAAATAAAATGATTTATTACAGTTAAGGACGTATTTGAATGAGTAAGCTTATGGGAGTTGGTTATACCAGAACAAGCAGCTGCTTGTTCAGCCACCAGTTTAAGTAGGGATGATCTCGTTCTGGTTGAAAATCTCAGCTAGTTAGATTTTGGCAGAAGACCCTAAGCAATGTCATCAGTGCTATTCTTGAAAGGTGTCCCATTCTTACAAAGCAGCCTAGCTACTGAGTTCCTAATTCTTAGATCTCAAATTCAGACCTCAGATGTATATTTAATGAAAATTTGGGAGGTAAGAAGGAAAACTAGATATACCAAAATCAGTACTTCTACATTGGTATTACTGTTTTAGTTATCTCTACTTGAGATAAATTTTGGGCGTTACCAGTATTTGTTACCAATAAATATAGCAGAAAATAAGATAAAGTCTTGTCTAAGTAACTTGTTGCAAGTTTTGTCTCTAATTGCCCAGAGAAAATACATTGTAAGCATCCAAGTATTAACTTTAGCCTCTACCTCCTTCAGCTAAAACCAGGTATCAGTAAATCTTTAGGGAGTAAGTTTCTTAGCTTAGACAACATCTGAAGAAGCAGCTCTGAGTCATAACTATTTGTTTCACAGCAACACAAAAATATATCCAAGTTTATGAGAGAAAAGAATCATGTTCTTTTCCTGAGAGAAAAAGAACACATGGACTGTGTTCATTCCTTGATAGAAACCTACTCCAGGTGCTGAATGACAAATAAGAGAACATGCCTCAAAAATAAATGGGTGTCATGAGCCAGAAATATTCCTAAATTAAGTTCAGAAATTATCATCTCTTAAATTAGGATTGCTTGCTTGAATTTTCTAGCTCTAAAAACTACTTCTGTTGTATATTAAAGACCTTTTATTGTTCTTTTTTTATTACTCTGCCTCTCACTGAATACTTAAATAAATATTCTGTTCTGCTGCTGCTACATGTCCATGAGAAAAAAGCACCCGAGGTTATTGATGTTCATGAGGTGATTAATCTGTACAACTTGAAGCTTTTGGTCTACATTCCATTGAACAAGTGCTGAATACATAAATGCTTCTTCAGCATTATCTCCTGGGATGCCTGAAGTCTTATTTATTTCTCGTTTATTTTGAGGCTGCTGCCTCAAAACAATGGGTTTTTGAAAAATTGTGGAGTTTCACCTCTTTCTGTGCGTTGTTGACAAAGGTTCTAATGTGTGGAAGTGGGAGCTTTGCAGTCCGTCCCGTAGCTAATGTCAGCTTATTTACAGCTCGAGTGTTTTGGGAGTCATTGTGACGTGCCCCAAGAAAAGCCACCGGGCAGGTTTGGCACGTTTTCATCCCAAATCACCTTCAGCAAACGTTTCAGGTCTCTTTCTTCTGCTGTTAATGAACTTGGAAGTGCTGCAACAAGTTCCAAACCTCCTCTACGTACTCATTGGTCTCACTAATTATCCGCAGACTTCATGCCTTTCCCAGGCGTGTCGCTGCCGGGTTCATTTCGCAAACCCGCCCTCCCCTGGCGGCGCCTGTCGCAGGGAGGCGGCCCCGCGGCCGGCCCGGGCCGTGCGAGCTCCTCCCC
>VWZU01012519.1:386010-399507 GCA_013397095.1 Sterrhoptilus dennistouni
TTTTTTTTTAATAAAGCAGCAGCTTTCTTTGAAATTTCCAGGTTGTGAGTGTTGGCAGATAGTCAAATCTAATAAGAAAAAATATATATATATATACAGATTTAGTTTGGAATGTTCCAACCTTAACTGTGTGCACGTACCCAGTTATACTTCACTACAGTGCGAGTTAAAATCAAGCGTTCTAGGTCGGTGTGCTTTTATCAGCATACAGAATGGTGCCCCTGGACAAAACATAGGATAATGGCGTCTGTACAGTAATAGCTAATGAAACACAATATTAAAGTATTGATAATACAGAGGCAGAGCAAGAAATTACCTAAGTACAACAGAAAGAACTCCAGCTGCTGGTAGTATAAAATTGCTGTGTAAATAGAATTGATAAATTCAGCTTTTGTAAGGAGCTTGTTTTCTGTCAGATTAAGTAATAATGTTGTTTCCATAATTTTCCTTTAAAGCAAATACATCTTCTTGCCAGAAAACGTGTTGCTAATAAGTTGTTTCTCTTCAAAACAGCATCCTTTGCTCTAGAGTGATGTTTTTTTCTCTTCTGATTTAGCTTGTTTCATTCCTTTTTTTGCTGTGAAACTACATAAAGAGAGAAGATTTGACAGAAGTGTAACTTCTCAAAAGAAGTAATTTCTACTGTAAAGTATTGCATTTATACCCCATTCTTTGAAGGTACCAAATTAAACTGACTGTAATTTAGTTTAGTCTGATGATGTCTTCTTACAGAGATTTAACACTGTTATAGTAAAATAAATTCAGGAAGGTGAATATACTTGGTTACTAAGTTTGTCTTCATCTTGGTTGGCTTTGTAAAATGAAGTTTTTATCTTTTTCCAGGTTTTGACCAGACAATTGGCATGGTTGTTAACCACCAAACAACAGACTCCAAGCACATATCTGGAAAACCTATATTAGACAACAATGCCGTAAATCTTTTTTCTTCTGTAATCATTGCTCTGGTGCTTCCAGGCACAGCATGGTTTTTCTGGCCAAGGCGTTGAACTGGTTTAAGGTTTTCTGCATGCAATTAATTTATGTTCAGCCTTGCTCAGAGACTCAAAGAGTTGCAGTTGAAATCTCTTTAAGAGATGGATCTGAAACATTCAGAGAGCCAAAGGACTTTCCATCTCAACTTGTTAAGGCTGTAAACCTCATGTGACAATCAGCAGCTCGCAGGAAGGTGCTTTGTCAATCACACTCTTGCTGCTCCTCAGGTGGATGTAGGTCATTGCCAAGTGAGGTGAAGCACTTAATTCATTTACCCTCCATTTATGGAGCTGAAGTGTTGGTGTCTATTCTCTCCAGTTTCCAGCATCTGGAAGGCCAAGAAGCTGGAAATAGAAGTCTAATCCACATCAATCAGTGTGATGGAGCCTTGTGCCTGTTGTCCAAGCTAGACACAAAATACACTGCAGCTTTACATAGGCAATGGTAACATGGGTAAAAGTGGGTGAATTCTGGTATTTCCCATTATCTACAGTTTGTAAGGTCTTTTGAAAGTATTTGGGCAGGGGAGAGAAAATTCAGCCTTGTTGCCAGATACTATGTCCACTTCCCTGAGAACAGGTTTGATAAAAATGATGATCCATACATTACATTTGAAGCAAAAATCTAAATTTAAAGGAGAAATTCACTAGCTGTTCCAGTAAGAATAATAAATTTTTCTATGCTTTTTTTGACATCTTTATTTCAAAACTAATGATATTTATGAAGATTTGTCAATACTGTGGTACTTATCAACTAATTTAAAATTAAAGATGACAGTTGTGAATTCACATCTCTTTAGAAAGAGAATGCTTTTTTCTATAAGCATAGAATTGTTCCATGTTTGGCATTCTAATCAAACTATACTCCTTGATTATTTCTCAATAGTGGAAATGTTTCCCATTTTGTTTGGGGCTTCTATTTAGAGATGATGGCCTCAGCCGGAGAAGCTACAGATGTTACCCTTGTAGCAAGTGGGGAAGTCACACTTACAGACCATTTAAAAATAGAAATTTTATTTTTTGATGCTTAGGCTCCTGTGTTAGGTAATTCTGTCTTCCGTCATTCATTTATAAAAGTTGCGGAATGTAGCCAGTACAGATTGTATTTAAACTTTAGAGATACCCTAATAATAACCTCTCAGTGTTGATATTCAGAAGTGTGGGCCTTTACTTTTAACTTATGAAAAGCTTTTTCTTCTATTGTTAGATGAATATTTTGTATTGAAGATCTGGGTTTTTTACAAGTGTATTGTGTATATTGCCTGTCTTAATTCCATTGAGTTTTTTATTTTGTCGCTTTTTATGGGAATATTAAAAAAGTTTAACACCTTCCATACTGAGTTTACTCTTTTGAAATCTATATAAATTTGGAATTCATCACTGGAACTCCTTCACTGTATTACCCAATTACAAAGATGAGATTTCAAAGTAGTAAAAGCTTTCTGAAAAGAACAAATTGTGTAGCTGCTCTATGTCTGTTCCTGTGGAAGGGCACAAAATTATGGAAGTAATATATGCACTTAAACTGTAACAATAAACACTTAGGAATTTTATGCACTGTTTGGACTTATGCTGCTCCTAAATAAACACTGTATTAGTTATCTTGTAAGATTTCATTAATACTGTTGTGGTTTCTAGAATTGAGCAAGATAAAACTTCGTAAGATACTTTTTTTTCCTCAATTAAATGCTTTATTTTTATATTCTTTTGTTTCCTGAAGTGAAGTGTACTTTCAGCCACTGAAGTGGACATGGTCAGTTTCTTCACTATTTTTTATGAGTTCATTTGAAAAGCAGCTTACCATAGTGAGAAGACATCTGGTTTCATATTCATAGCAGCATGAAATGCTTTGATCTGTGATCATATGAAAGAATGTGATCTGACTGATCTTATAGTTAACATCTTCAAAGGCAATATGTTGGATTTTTTTCGGTCGTATCTTAGTGATGACACTTGAGTTGCTTTTGAAATTTTCACTCATAAGTTTCCAGTATACAGAAAGAGCTGAGCACACTTAAACTCTGAAAAGGACAGCGGGTATATTGAGTGTACCTTAGGCAAATATTGTTACATTTAACTACTTAGTAGCTGTAAACTGACAACATTCCGAGAAGGTGCAGGCAGGAGTAGAAGATACAGGGAACCAGTTGCAGAATGTGGCAAACTGCCTGTAAATTGGTGTGGGTCACTGGCAGCAGTTCTGGGCTCACAAGGCTGCAGAGAATGCCACCTGTCCCGGTGCTGCTTGGAGAGACCGAAAATGCAGGACGTAAAAAGGAAAAGGGGGACTTTAGAGAAAACCAGGAAGTTGATAGATTTGAAATTGCAAAATAGTTTACTGCAGTTAACAAATTTAATTCCATTCTTTAAACACTTGAATTATTCTTTAGCTTCCGAACCATTGGTACCCCTAGTATATGCTTCTGTCACAGATTTTGCATTTGTAATTAAGTGGTATCAATATTTCCTGAGCACCAAGGCAATGCACTAAAAATCTTTTTAATCAAAGCGGTTACAATTGTGAGATACAGATCCTCGTGCTTGGCTTGATTGGTAGATAGGATAGACATCTAAGTAAAATTTTGACATAATTGCAGAAATCTTTAGCCAGGCCTCACCCAGACTTGGTGCCATGATTGTTGAAGTATACTAGTATCAGAGTCACCAGTATCTATTTTTTAAATTTCTATTTTATTGTTACAGCTGCAGATGGTCTTGGGTCTCCACGTGCTGCATTTGGCTGGTCCGTCATTACACAGTGTCCTGGGACAGCAAAATAAAGTGGTGTAAAAAACAAAGGGGGTATACCACCTCTCTTAGGTATTAAGGGCAAAATGATGCTGCAGACTGAATTTTTCTGGCAATAAAGGGCTGAAATACTCATTAAATACTGTTGGTATTTTACAGAACCAACTTGGGCACTATTCACATTGCAATCTGTTAGGACTGGGCATCTTAGATTTGTAAGTAGGAGTTGTTTTACCTCCATTTCTCCCAGCAGTACTTTGGTCCCCCCACAGCCTTTTCTTTACATTTCATTATCTAGCATTTTAAATTGTCGCTAAGTTGCTTTTCTTCAAGCAGGAGTTAACCTGTTTTACAGGAAATTTATTCCCTTAAAGCTTTGTAGGTATGTTACAGTCTCTGCTTCTGGCTATTGCTATAATTGAATAATAGTTTTCAATTTAAATACTGCTTCTGTTGGGGGATAAGGTGCAGCTCTGGGATACAATTATGAGCCTGTTGTAATGCCTAAATTAGAGAAGGTACATGAATTCACTCAGACTATGTGGATCCCTGCAGCACTCCCAAGCCTGTAGCCACCCCAAGTAAATATTAATGCCAATACCAAATGAGGATGGATACAGAAATGTGGAAACAAAGCTACTAAGAAAATGGCAGCTTGTACTTGGGTATTCCCAAATCTGTAAAACATGATTCCAAGTGAAAAAATTCCACCAGGAATATTTGGTAGCTTTTCTACAACATTCATCCCACAAAGTCAATTTTAGTATCTTCCCACTACAACCACTAATTAAATCATAGAATCACAGAACAGCCCAGTCCCCAGAAGGGACTTCTGACAGATCATCTGGTCCAACCTTTTTGTGGTAAAGGGATCTTTGGCGGGGTTATCTAGAAATAATCAATCTGTCCAATCACATTTTGAAAACCTTTGATAATGGGTACTCTACCACATCCTTGTGTGTCAGTTTTCCTTGAAACACAATAAGGCGGATGCACAGGAAAGTAGTTGAGCACTGTTCTGACTTCTGATCAGGAAATATTTTGTGACTGACTGATGGTATGAAGCAAGTGTCATACACTTTGTCACTGAAAATATCTTCATAATAAATGTATCCTCTTATAGCAGACCACCCAACAGCTTTGCTTGCTCTGTGCTGTTCTGGAATTTGTCATTTTAGAGCAAGGACAAGTGTTTGCTAATCCAGGTAAGATTCAGGACGTGAAGACTGGATTTACTGAAATGTCGAAGAACCAGCCTGAACAATGCTGAGGAAGGGAGAATACTAACACTATGGAAACAACTGCCTGTTTGCAGGGAGCTACCTGGCTGGACCTGCTGAGTCACCTGTGAAGCCTTGCATAACTTGTTTTCACCTCTCTCCTCTGGTGGCTGCTTTTTTGTGGCCTTGTTCATAAAACCATAAAGCATAATTAAATACTGCAGTGTGATCACTGTCCAAATAGGTCTTGGAGGTTCAAACCCACACCATTAGCAAGGATAACAGTGGTTCCTGCAATTAGAGGAAACATCAGTAGAAAGCAGTTAGAAGTCTTCTAGTGCTCATTTGTTAATACCCTTTAGTATCTTCAGTAACTATTTTTGTACGATCTTTGCAGCTGCAGCCCTAGCTGCAAAGCTGGGAAGATAGAAGGACACAATAAAAATCATGCAACTGTGCTCTGATGTTTCTTGGTAAAGGGCTCTTGCTGTGCTGGCTTATGCAGGATTTAGCCCAGTACTAGAAAAGCAATGACTTCTGTCATCCTATTCCTTTTGTCACTACTACTTGTTTTCTTGATATTTCATTATTTCACTTGTTGACTTCCTAAGTCCTGAAATCATTCTACTGTCAAAAGATGCTACCATCAAATGCTCCCCTGAAGCAGCAGTTTCAGTCTGCCTTAAATTGCCAAATGCCCTGGTTATGGTTCTTCCAACAGGTGCTCATAATCTAATTCCATTAAGTGTCTCATCCTAATATAATTTAAAATGAAAAAGTGTAAGGACTTGATTCATGATGCATTGGGATGAGAAGCATGAGTGTTACCTCTGAATTCTGAACTCTGTTTTTTGGTAGGTGTCATAAGAAAACAAACACATGAGTGTCAGCATCTGACATTGCACTTGGTGGTGTCTACTAAAAAATCTCTGTAGTGGATTTAGCTTGTGCAAAGCTATTCCAGGAAAAAAAAAGCATCCACCATCAACCAAACCGTAAAAAGTGCGCAAAGCCCTTATCACAAGACAAAAAGGAAGTGTATTATATTGTTCTTTAGAGTTTGAAGTTAAATGAACAAAAATATTTTCACATTGTTTGCCTGCAGATTTGAGTAATACACCACTTGCATTCAAATAGGTTTGGTTAGAAGTAAATTAACAAATGTTCCACTTGGGTTCAGAATTCATCTGAAATAAGAACTTAACCAAGATGTTAAACTTATATGTCTTATCTTTTTCTTCCCTATCTCTAATGAAGACAGTTTTTCATAATATATTTTGGGTTTTTTTCCCAGTGGCAAAAAAATGGGTGTGTATCTATCAGTCTGTGCCCATGTCATGGAGTCTGCAAGTCCAAAAATAACTCCTGCACATATGCCATTTGGGGATTTTTGTCCCTAGTTCTTTGCAATTGTAATCATTAAAGTCTTTTACAATTGTTAAATATCCTCTTGTGTTTGTTTTCTGCCATTATTTTAAGAAAGCAGGTTGCATTTCATTCCAGTTTCCTTTATCTCTTTCTCTGTTTTAGCACCCAACTCCTGGACTGGAGTCTGCAGCTCCCCTCTGATCCTGACTCTGAGTAAGAGGAACCACAGAACAATGATTCTTTTCATAGCAGCAGATACAAAGTCAGTGTCTACTGTTCTGGACATGACACAGGGCTGATCTGTTTTCTGCAATTATTTTTCTTTGCTAGTGCAAATAGTCATATAAAACTACTGTTTGATGTCCTCTGAGACCTATATTGCCTCCCTTCCCATCCAGGTTTATGGAAAAGTGAAATGTGAATTCACAAAAACTGGCAGCTAGAGCTGAAAGTTGCAGAAATCTGAGCTCCAGTTTTGCATTAAGGATTCTGAGGAGTGCTAAGACACCCTCATATATATGAGTTTAATGCAGAATTTACCTTTTGGTTAGAAGGCAGTTCTGAAAAAATCAGCTCAATGTCTTCCTCAGAATCACAGCATCAGTCCTGTGTGAGGCCATATCAGGACACAACAGAGACAGACGCACACCAAGATTATTTTATTACTTTACCCAAGAGTACCTAGAATAGGTTTCTTCCCATTTTTTTTCAGACAGGAATATTGAAAAGCAGAAAAGTAACCCTTTGCTGACAGGGGCTTTACAAAGCCCCATTCATGGGTACAATGCAACTGCACAGGTGGGTGCAGGTGGAGGGTTTGGCCAGAAACACATTAACTGCTGCTGCTTGTTACAACATGGTTCCCAAAAATGTAATCATAATCTAATCAGGCAATGGGGGACCCTGTGGGACCATTCGTGTTCAGAATCTCTTGACAGCACAGAAAATTTCTTTTTTCCTGCAGCATTGAAAATGCAGATGTAACCTCCCCAGCCCCCCATAATGCCCCAGAGCATCACCTGCTTCAGGTGTGGGCACAGGGGTCATACATGCTAAAGCCTTTTTCTAGACAGAAAGTGAGACCAATATTTCTATCACTACAGCTCTCCACTTCTAACAACAAAATGCAAACATTTTAATAGAAAATATTTCATTGGTCAAAGCAGCAAGAAGATGTTGGTTTTAGGGGAAGCATTCTGCTGAAAATAATATGCATTTGATTTTTGTAGTCTTCTTTGCATTATGTCTATGTGACTTCCTTGCAACTGGGTTACTTAGTGTGATTAAAAGAAGCACTGGCTTTAACTAGAAAATTTTAAGGGAAGAAATTATGAAGGAAAGGAATAGGCTAGCTGATTCAATTCCATTTTTTTCAGTCACAGAAAAGAAAGCACTTGCTTTAAGAGTTTACATGGTCATCCTGGTGTCCAGTCACTTGTGCTTTACACAATATTTTAAAATGCAGGACTGAGCAAGGGTGATAATTGACTTCCTTGTTGCTTATTTGTTTACCTGCTCATCATGAGTATCTGCTGAGCAAAATACATCAAGGAACCCTTAACAAAGGAAAGTGTCAAAATTTATGTATTTTAAGAGTGCAGCAATAAATTTTATATCAATAGTAGGAGTTGAATAATAACATTAAAATGGTTTATTAAGTATTTTTTCCTTGTTTTAAAGGCTACTTTAGGATAATTTGCTTCAATTTAAACCATACAATGTCTTGGGATTTCTCCACTCATTCCCATGAAGTATGTTTAGAATAGAAGTTTTCCTCTAAATTTTAGAAGTCTTAGTTGAAGGCTCTACATTTTAGTGAGATGTGGTTCTCATTTGGGCATTAGTAATTCTGACTCTTTTTTCAACAGTGAATATGATGCATACAATATTGAAATAATAAATTATTTAAAATTATTTCTTAAATGTGAGAGCTAGTAGAGATATTCTCCTGTGAACTGGGACTCGGGAATGTCTGAAATGCAGTCTCTATCTGGCCAAACTCATGTCACCAGGTTACCCAACACCCTTCATGCAAAGCTGTCACAAAATAAGAAATTATTTGCTTCACTTGGTAATTGGTCATGATTTTAAAAACTTGTGTTTCATTTTGAATCTGAATGTGTCTGGCTTTAGACTCCTGTTAGTTCTTCCTTGTGCCTGTTCCTGCTACAGCACTGATGAGCTGACCAGAGTGAGCCCTATCATGCTCTCTGCCCTATTTTTAAACTGTGTGCCAAATTCCAGTACAAGTTTTATCAGTGCCATGCACTGAGATAAAAAACTTCTTCAATACTTCCTTATTTCATATCCAGGAGTTAACTCTGCCCTTTTCCTGCAGTCATACACTTAGATACCTGCTAGGTTTTGACTCTAATTTTTTACATTGACTAAGAGGTAACAATTCTGTATTCCTTATAATGTTTCTACTTTTCATTTTCAGATGACAGCTTTTTATACAGTTTTTGCTGGATACCCCTTTCCTGTCACTGTTTATCACACTGACAGTGCCATATCACTTCAAGTTTGATTAGCATTGATTTTATATTTACTTTACAGGCCATTTAGGAAACCCAAAAGGCCCTAAAGGAAACATCAGTTTTCAAAGACAAATGTCTCACCAGTAACTACTCTGAATCACTCATCCAGTTCTTGATGCAATGAATTTGTCCTTCACTGCATCAAAAAGTAATTTTTTTCCAATTGTTAGCATGTGGGTACTAAGTCAAGCTCCTGAAAAAATTAATACAGCTATGACCTTACCTTTGAACAGCCAAAGACTGTAATGTAATCTTAGGTTTCTCTGATGAGACCTATTTTTCCATTAGATTTTGTCTGACTGGCACACATAACATTTGAATGCTTCATTTAATTATGAGTCTTTCTTTTGTGTCATTACTTTTCTTTGTGTCATCATCTGCTCCTCCCCACAGCTGAAGGTGTGACTGCCATGGTGAAGATGGGTGTATCAGGGTTTGTGTGAGTACAGAAGTCTCTGCAAGCCTGTGTGCAACAGGCAATTACCATTGCCAAAGAGTAGGTCTGTGGACAGGCTGGTTGCTGTTACACTGACGATGATTTGGATGAAGATGTATAGGTGATTAAGTAAGTCTTCCATGATTCAAAACAGGCCTGTTTTGCTCACAGCAGCTCATTTCTATCCTCCCTGCTTAGTATCCTCCCTGAAGCTCAGTAATACTGAAACTGGTAGGTTTTAGGATGTCTCTGAGGAACCCTTTTGGCACCTAAAATTCCTTTCCGTTCCCACTCCTTTATAGAAGCTCTTGGAAAATCTACTGGCCTATCAGCCAGTAAATGAAAACTTCTCTTTTACTATTACTGCTGTGTCCCACAAGTCAGCACACTGCAAGATCTCACCAGGGATGTGCTTGCACCTTTCTCACCCCAAGCAGAGTCTGAGGGAGCCTACAGCCCACTGACATCCCCATCTCCTGCTGTACCCAACAGCAGCAAGTTATTCTGATGCAAAGTTCCATTCTTTATACATCCCATGAAGTGAGTACAGCCCTGTGGATCTGTTCTTGAACCCACCTGCTTCTGTGTTTGAAAACATTGGCATGACTGTTTAAACAAGGTTTGCCAATGACTGGTATTATTCCAGGTAGTTTATGATTGCATGGGTCCCATTTTTACTTTTAAAATTTTAACCAGTTCTGCCTTCCTCTGGAATTTCCCTGGTCTGCCAGCATGTGTTTAAAATGAGCATTTCTGTGCCTTTTCCCCTTTTTTAAAAAATTTTCATTCTTAATACTGATATAGTATACATCTAGTAAACAGACTTCTGCAGAAGGGAAGTTTTGTCTTTTGTAACTCTGACACTTTAAAACTATTATCTTTATAAGCCATTGGTTTACTCTCTCTTAGAGAGTTAGGGCCTCTCATTTGGAGTTGGAACATAGCCTTTACTCCTCAAAGTAGAAACACCAGTATCAAGGGGTCAGTGAATGGTAGAGTGGCATGCTTGCTGTTCTTAGCATGCATCCAGGATGCTGCTTGTCAGGAAAAGGATCTGTCACGATTGCATGGGGATGGTGTTTGGCATTGCTGTACATTGACATGGGTGTATGAAAACCATAATGCAAAGTGGCAAAGAATTCAGAGCTGCTTTTCCTGGGAGGGAATGACATTTACAGACAATTCCGTTTCAATGTGGAGAACTGAACTTTTAGAAAATAATAATATTTTTCTTTATGTGAAAAAATGATATTGTTCCTTGGTGGCATTGTTTCTTAGGCAGAAATCAGATTCTGTGTTTTACTTACATCTTTAAATCAGGAAAAAAGTTCTTGCTGCACAAAATCTCCAGGGACATTGTTGAACCTGTCAAGTACATCCCCGTGGGTACATGGAGTCTCTCAACAGTGAAGAGTGGGTAAAAGACATTCAGAAAAGTCCCTCCAGGTCAACAATCTTTACAAATTACTCTTTTCTTTTCTTTTCTTTTCTTTTCTTTTCTTTTCTTTTCTTTTCTTTTCTTTTCTTTTCTTTTTTCTTTTCTTTTTTCTTTTCTTTTTTTCTTTTCTTTTCTTCTTCCTTTTCCCTTTCCTTCCCCACATGCTTTGCTCTTCACCTTTATTATTTGTCTTCTGAACCTGAATCTTTCCTTTTGACAATATTAGTGGGTTTTTGTTCTTATTGTTGGGTTGGGGTTTTTCCTCTGTTCTGATTTCTTGCTTTTTTAGACCTCTTGTATTCTTACAGACATTAATCTTAATCAACTGTACATATTTGCCTGAGATTTTGTAGTATGATTATTTTCCAAGTAAATTCAATAAATTCAGAACATTTTTCTGCAAGTATATCAAATTATGCTCAGAAATATTCTTCAAAGGAAAAAATGGAGAAAAAAAGACTGACATTATCTGCAAATCAACTGCTACTCTTGTAATATTCAATACAGAATTGTCCCAGAAATGAGTTGTGTGTTGTCCACAGCTTGGAAGGTGCTGTTTATGCTGTTGTAGGTTTGATGAACTAAAGTATCTCCACTGACAGCTACTGCATACACTTGAGTTCACAGTGAAATCAACACATTTAATATTTTTGTAAGGAGATCTAATAATGCAAGCTGAAAGAACATTATTTTCACATTTAGAGATTACACCACCTGTGAAATAAAACACTTCAGTAGTCTTACCAGAAATGATCAAAGGTCATGGCAATGGATATAGTAGTACAATTTGTTTTGGTTTAATAACATATAGAGTATTGTAGTATCTTCATGAAATACAAAATATATCTTGAAAGGCATTTCTTATGCAGATACAATCAGCAACACAGATAACACAGAAGGTCTTTGTAAGTGTTTTTAGGAAGCTGTATAAAAAAGGGAAGCAAAATAAATTGAAGGAACTATTCTCTTTCCAAATTCTCTGAAACAAAACAAACACTTCCAAAATTAAATTAGCACTATTAAAATAACTTCCTAAAAGTTACAGATAGTTAAACCTACAGATTTTACAAGCTTGTGTATCTGATTACAGTGAAACATTACACTTCAGGTAGCTCTGACAGAATTTTCTGTTCTCAGCCAGATCAGCCTTTTAATTTTATTTAATACAGGTGACTGAAGTTTTGGAAAGTACAGGACTTCTCATGCAAGAAAATCAGTAATCACAAGTTCCATACCAGAGAGGAAACCAGAAATTATGGATTACCATAGTAACTTGCAGCAGTCTAATGTCAGTGGGAAATGCATCGTTTAACTCTGCACCATGACAGAGGGTTCTTTGAGAAACAGCCAACCAGAACTGAGCTTCAGTCAGTGTCTTGCTTTGGTGTGCTCTCTACTAGAAAAAGAGAGCTCACAGTCGTGCTGTCAGGTGCACTCATAATGTGGACTTTATAGCAGGTGTCCCTTGTGCAGCCTTTTCCAAAGCTTCAGCTCTCTTTCTCACTGGAAGATAGCCTCTATTTCCACTACAGTATTCACTGTAGTAATACATTTAGGACTGGTGAAAAATTACCCATCCAGAAAGTACTCTTTTAACAAATCAGATGTATCAGTATCCATAGATCATTTCCAGGCAAAGAAGACCTGAAAAGTACAAATCAGGCACCTTCTTCAGTACAACCCCGTGTATTCATAAAGAATGTACATGGAAACTGTTTTTGTTGAAAACAGTAAAAAGCTGTAAGAACAGGAAGGCTTTTGAGGACAGCCCTGCACACAGCCATGTGTCTCAGCAGATGCGTTTGCCAGCAGTTCCCCAGGAAAGCCTCAACCTGCTGGGCCCTGCAAGCAGCTTGTGCTCATGAGCACTGATTTCCATTGTCTATGACAACCTCAATCCAAACTCCGTTTTGCTTCCTTCTATTCAGCCTGAAAGAATGATTAACATGCTGGTCAGTTTTATTGCCTGTCCACAGAAGGTATGTCTGACAGAACCCAGGGTGACTTTTCAGCAAGACAGTATTTTTATAGCAACTTGCTGGAAGCACTTACATGCTAATAAAACTGGAAATTTTGAAGAAAAGATATGCCTGAAGATTGTGTCTGCATTGATTTTTTTTCCCCTTGTCCCATTTACTTTGTTTACGAAAAAGGTTTACTTTACTTACGTCTGGAGGAAATAAAAACTATCCATTCTATATGTAAATATAATACTGTTCAGTAATGAGGCTTCTTACTCCAGAAAATCCAGTCCTTGTTCTCCTGGATGCATTCTCTGTTATTTCCTCTATTCTTTCTCATACAACAGAGCATAAATACTACCTGACAGAGAAAAAGGAAATTGCATTATGATCCATTTTCATAGGCATTATTTTTCTTACCACTAAATGATCTCTAGAGAGAGGTTGCACTGCAGTCATTTGTATTGGTTTGTGAGGATTGTTTTTATTAAGGAATGATAGCCAGTTTTACAAGGCAGCTATCCAATTCTTGCGTATGAAACTCTACTGGGCCCGTGCAGTCAAGGAACTCGACAGAAGGAAGAACGTTGTTCTTGTTCCTTTTTCCTCACCTGCTCCCACACCCCTGTTTTAAAGTACTTTTTTGCGGATTTTTATTTTGCAAACATTTAGAGACTAGCGCTGCTTAGTTCACAGGTACGCAAATCATACAAAATCCGTGCCGGTGTTTATTGGGGCCTTGGGTTTCCCCGGGGACCGCCCAGTAGGCGCGGGCACTGCAGAGCCGCCCTCAGCAC
>VWZU01012519.1:399846-424508 GCA_013397095.1 Sterrhoptilus dennistouni
GTGCTGCTTGGGGAGGGCTGCGTGGGGAAAACCTCGCTGGTGCTGCGCTACTGCGAGAACAAGTTCAACGACAAGCACATCACCACCCTGCAGGTGCGGGCCGGGGCGGGGCGGGCGGTGGTGTGGGGTCCCGCTGCTCTCCCCGCACCTGGGGCACCCCCGGCACCGCTGGCACACTGTTCGCGGCCCGGGGGCAGCCGGACACACCGCTCATGGTGGCTGTCCCCTGCCGAGCTCGCTGGAAGCCAGTTTTCTCGCTCTTTTCACGCCTCAGATCTAAGTTTTCAATGTTTGGGCCTCGTTACTGCTCTAGATACTAACTGCTCCGTTTTTTTCCAGTTACCTATGTGAATGCCTTCATTTGAATCTTGAAAAGTGTGATGCAAAAGTAATGTTGTTATTGTAACCATTGTTAGTGGACTGATGACTAAGTGTTTCATACGTGCTGCGTTTCTGTTAATCATAGTCTTCCTCATGTTCTCAAATCCTAACACGAGCACTATCTAGTTTCTGTTTAAGGAGAACAGCTTTCACAAAATGGTTTATGAGATTAAGGCTTATGATTTAATAACAGGGAAGATTCTTAAAGCTTAACTGCTTGTCACGACAGCTCCCTGATTTCTGGCTGGATTCTCAGTAGTCTGCTGTTATAAAGAGCTACAGAGTGACGTTCTGGTAATGAAATGTGACCGGGTGCCTGCTAAGAAGTAATGGGTTTTTTCATGGCCTGCTAGTTAGTGATGGATGGCATGTATTCCATGGTACAGAATAAAATGCTTGTACTGTGCATGGTCTCAGAAAGCATGTTTTGAAGTTCATGCTCTGAGTGGTGTGTTAAGTCTTTCAGGATGTCATCTTGCATAGGTGGAAGTGTGGATTTAATGTATACCACTCTTAATATAGTTTTAAAATAAAGAAACAAATTCTGCCACTTGGTGGACCAGCTTTGAACTAATTTTGAGTTTCTTGAAGTACAGAAGAAATAGTGGGTGATATTAAAAAGAAAAGAGTTTTAAGGTAGCTGTGTGCCATTCCCATGCATTTAGGGGAAACTTCTTGGATTATGTATCTCAGAAGTAATTAATAGTGAAACTTTCCCTTAAGACCAAAGCAGCATTATAGATGAATTAAAAACAATACAGAAAATGTTTGATAAACAGATAATGTAGCTCCATTTTTGCTGTTAAGAGGTAAAAAGAATAAGTTTTAGACTTTGTTACTCTGTGTTCATATCCAGCTTTTGGGGTAATCTGTTGGTAGGTTTACTAGGCAAGGTATTTAGGAAGCTGGCTGTAGCTGTCATGCCACAGGGGCAGTTGATACTTGGGATGCCACAGAGGTGCCTGGTAGCTTGTGGGTGTCCCAGGTGCAGCAGAGGTGTAGCATTGAGCAAACACCCAGTTAAAGTGCATCAAAATGATAGTGTGTAGCTGAATTCTCATATCCCGCATTTTAAGAGTCGGTCCAACTAGATTTTTATGTCATGAAGCTTATGTTTATTGTTTGGGGTCTTTTGTTCTTTAAGTCTGTAGTGGAAAACCTAAAATTATAAGCAAAAAGTTGGTTAGAATACAGACTTGGGTCCCAAATATAATAAAACACACTTTTAAATTGCTCCAAAATGCTGATAGGAAAATGTCTGCAGATAGTGTGGCTCCAGAGCTCTTGCTTTAGCCTGTCTGGACAGGGGTGTGTGTGAGGCGTGGAAGCACGTGCTCGCAGTTCCTACTGAGATTTTGTTTCTCTGCTGTAACCAGGTTTGTGGTTGCTACCTCTGTCTTTTAACTGACTGCACATTGTTTATCGAGTTGTTTGCTTTTCTGTTCTGAACCTCCTTGGCCACGCGTGCATTTTACTGTTTGTAAAATACAATGTCGATTGCTGTTGAATCTTACTGTGCATCATGTGCACTTGTAAAGTATTATCTTTGTTATTTTTATTTCTCTACATCTTGCAGTTCTAGGAAAAAATTGAAGTGAGTTCTTTTAAATTAAATTAAAAGATAATTTGAAAAGAAGATGAAGAGAAACTAGGGTATCTGATTAAGCAATGAAGTAACATGTTTGCAAAGCACCCTTTGTTTTTTTTTTTTTAAGATAAAAGGCTTAGTCTGATAAGGTTGCTTTGTTTCATGGCAACAGTTCAAAGTATTGCACCAAATTCCTTTTGTTCCAATAAAGCCAAAATTAGATAAATACTTTGCTCCTGGTCCAGCAAAGGAGTGACAATGATGAGTCATCTGAAAAGATCACTAGGTATTGAGACAAGAGGCTCTCCATCCACAATATTCTCTAGCTTAAAAAAAGAAGGTATTGCAAAGTGTTTTATTCCAGTATGCATCAAAAAGGGTGGTGAGACTGTAGCCTTCTGGAAACTTAATTTAGTGATGTTTTTCTACTGTGAAGTTATTCTTGGTATACCCAAATAGGTAAGTTTCTTTGGTGCTAGTAACAGAAGACTTGGACTAAAAGGGAGCAGTTTCTCCTCCCTCCCCAGTGCCCTTCTCTCAGTGCTCGCCAGAGTGCACTGGAACCTGCTCTGATTTAGGAGGCTGCTGGGATGTGCTGCTGTAGTTGTGTTAGTATCAAGTCATGTACTTAAGATATTGGTGACCTGCATGTTGAAGTTAAGGTATCTACTGATTCACAGAAGAAAGCTTCTAGTTTAAATCTAGTGTTGTGGAAAAGCTGATGCAGGAAATTTGTGGGGTTTTGCACACAAATAATATAATTCATAACTTGTTGGCAGACCTGGCAGGGGAGTTAGAATTGGTTCCTATTGTTCTGAAATATTTAAGTAAGTGCCCTCATCTTAATATAATAATTATAAGATATAAATTGAAATCAAGTGAACTGTGCTGGAATTACTCCAATAATAAACCTACTGTCAAAGTATTGGGTTTTTAATTGCGTAAATACTTTTTATTATTTAATTACCCAAGGTAAATACAACTTCTGAATATTGCTCTCTTAAATGTATGGAGGATTGTGGAATATCCAACCCAAGAGAGCTGCTGATGTGGTTGTAATTGTAGAGTTCCTGATTTCTTTGATGGACTTGGCATAACCTGGAAAAGCTGTCTTGGTTATCAGGATAGCTGGGGGTGATGGAAGACAAGGTAAGGAAGTTCAGTGCTGTATGCACTGATAGTGTGCCTGACCTGCTTCTGTTGAACATGAAGCACTCAAGGGCAGGTGCCACGCACCTGCTTTTGTTCAGTGACTTTCAGAAGACTCTTCCAGCTGTGTCTTGCTTGTGTTCTGCTCAAGCCCCTTTATCAGCTCCCAGCAGGGCCTGGTGGACATACAAAACTGAACTCATAGAATAAAGAAAATATTTCCTACAGCCACATCAAAAGATTGGAATTTTAGCTCTTATAATTGCATTATTCTTTTCTAAGTGCCTAAGTATTCTTCAAACCAGTCATAAGACAGTAGAGTCAAAATATGAAAATTAGAAGCTTCAAAGAGTTGTTTGAAATTACTTATCTTTGAATTAACCATGGTCCTGTGAATTTTTGAAAGTCCTAGCAAAAATGAACTGTCATAGTAATTAAAATAATGTGGCAAAGAGCTACTGATTGTTAATCAAATCACAACTCGGACTTGTAGTACTCAATTCAGTAACTTTTTGGGAGATTAGAGAAAATGTTGAAGCCTTTTGTATGTGTGATTACCTAATGCCCTATAGTAGTCAAAAGCTTTAATTTTGAAACTTGACAAACTTTAAAATCTTGGCAACTGATTTTTTTCTCTAAACTATCTCAAAACAGAAGTTAAGGCCCTTTCTTATGTGTTGGGTTTCCGAATTTCTAAACACTGCCTAGTCCTGCTATTCACTTGGTTGATTGTTTTTTTCCCTGACTACCCCTAGAAGGGCTGGGGAGGAGTATGTGTGTGTTGAAAGGTTAAAAGATGTTAGTTGATTTGTCGTGGGCATGTTTGCCACCGTGGATGTAAAATCTGTTTTATTGATGGTAAATGCACCAAACTTACTCATGCCTACTAATTTGTGAGCAGAGCCTGTTAATTGTATTCTTCAAGTATGTGAACAAAATGAAGAAGAATGTAACATTAAATCTATTGTGACACTAAAAAGCCTTTCTTGCATGTTAGGAGTCTTTTAGTGCTGGGATATATAAAAAATGGAAATCTATATCTGAGTGAAAAAGACAATATTCCTATCAAAAGCTGTAGTATCTGAAGGACAGGTTATACTGAAGCAGAACTTGCCTATTTAGATAAACCAACTTTAGTTTTTGGTTTGTCAGGTAGGAGATATACTTGTGCTATTAACTGGATGATTGTCTAAAGCTACAATGATATGACTTTATGGATACAGAGTTCTGTGTTTTTAAATATAAATCTCCTTTCTGTGAAAGTTTTTTCTGCTCAGAAATTGATTCTCAAATACTTGTGTGGAATTCACATCAACTAAGCAGGTTTGGATTGTTGGTATTATGACAAAAGCAAACATTGCTCAGAAGAGCTTTTCCTTTGAGATTTGCAGTACGATATTGAGTACTACAGTACAGCAGATCAATAAAATATTGTCAGGTTAGCTTGAGTCATTTTGCCTAACAATAGCTTCTCCCTGTCGCCTAAGTCTTGGTGAATTAAAACTTCTGAAGTTGCCTCCAAGCTTTCAGCTTTTAAACTGTGGTGTAATACAACAAATGATGAAGACTAATGATAAGTTAATCCTCAGGGACAGCTGTTTGAAAGCCATCAATTACTTTCTCTAGAGTTTTTAATTAAGGAATGAGAAGTTTTCTGATGTTAAAGATTTGCTACTCTTCTGTTAAGCTGTTTGTTACAGGTTGGGTAGAGGGTCAAATCCATTTAATGTGCTGTCTGGAAGTTTTTCCAGACTTCTGACACTACAGTGAGTCCCTTCGCTGTTGACTGAGGGAGTAGTGTAGTGTTAATGCTTTAGTTATGGTGAACACAAGGGTTGTAATGATCAATTCTTTGCTATCTGCTCTTGGAAAGTATCTGTTTTTCTTCTGGTCTGTTCTCTCTCTTTCTGTTCTTTTTATCAGACTTCATGGAAAGGTATGTAGGAAGGTACAACTTAAAGATGAAAAGGGATTTTTTAATCTTGTCATATTGGGTCACACAGATGCCAGGGAACTAGCTGAAAAGCAGGAGCTGCTCTAGCAATTGAATGTTGAATGACTTTAACTGTAATAGAGGCAGCATTGACAGCAGTTTAAATTAAGCTGGTATACATTGAACTCTTGTGGTCTTCTGTGTGCATTCTGGTTGCTTGTGTAGTTCAGCAGCAGCCTGGTTCAAGCAGCTCATCTGACCTGTGACACTTCCCACATTTGTGACTCTTGGTTCTGTGGCTGGTCAGGGCTTCTACAGAGAGCTCCTCTTGAGCTGCTGCAATCCAGCCTAAAATAATCTATGATGAATGTATCATGAAATACCACTGAGTACCTGTTTAAACCCAAATATAAACTGAGGGAAAACTGACTATAATTTAAGGCAGAAGACAAAAGTTAGCCCTTAGTAACTGAATTGTTTGATGTAACATGTTACTGCTAGTCTTTAGAATGAGAGGAGCAGGTTCCTAATGCATGAACACTGAGACCTTCTTCTGGTCCATTAAACTTTTATTAAATTATATTCCCTTTTTAGCTGTCAAATTACAGACTTGGTAACAGAGGTGGTGTCTGAAAATGTGAATCATGCAAGTTTGGAGGAAACCAGACCTACTCAGGTTCCTGCAATTAGATTGACCTTGCAATGTGCTCTGGTCCTGTAAAACATTTCCAGAAGTTAAAGTAGTGGAATTCTAAAGCAGCTTGTATGCTTATTCTGAGGCTTTTTGGCTCAAATGAAGCAAAAACACAGAATCAAAAAATAGATGAGGATAAGTTGTGGGCTCACTTCAGCAAAAAAAGGGAAAAACTACAGACAAGGAAGGTTGTCAAATACTAATGTTCCAAGATATTTAGTGATAAATGAACACAATTGTTTATGGTTCTCGTAGCTTACTAATAGTGCACTACTTTGCCTAATTCCTGCAGATTAAAAATCCTGTTAGACAGGTTCCTACCCAAACTTCATGTACTCTTGTGAAATGCTTTGAGTTCAGCTTAGACTTACCAGTGTTATGCATTTAGACTCTTTTCACACAACTCATTCTTCCCAAATCATTCAGAACAACAGCATAAAGATATAGTAAATGATTGGCTTAACCCAAATTTATTTAGAATAGCCTACTGGCAAACTGTAGTGAAGTGACTAAGTGGCTTAATATTGACTTAGCCTTCTTGCTTACAGAATCTTTCAATCGGAAAATGTTTTATTGATTCTGATGCTTTATGACTAAATTAATTTGAAGTCAAATTAGGTGTTTGGTATGTAAAACTTAACTCTAATCTGTTTTGCTTTCCAGGCATCTTTTCTTACGAAGAAGCTAAATATTGGTGGGAAAAGAGTAAATCTTGCAATATGGGTATGTTTACATTTCTGGCTTTTTCCTCAGCTAATTATAATGTTTTTCTGAAAAAAAAAAAATTACTGTATCACTAGTGTTAGGTACTTCTTATTAAAGTAAACTTTCCCAAGTATTTGCATTTCCTCGAAGTATTGTTTGCTTTGTCTTAAATCCTAACAAAGTGTATTTTAAATGCAGGACACAGCTGGTCAAGAAAGATTTCATGCATTGGGACCTATCTACTACAGGGACTCCAATGGCGCTATTCTAGTATATGATATAACAGATGAAGACTCTTTTCAGAAGGTACTGGGCAGCTTTTACATCTAAACTGTAAGCTGATTGAGAGATCATCTGTGATATGTGTAAACAGAAGTCTTCTGTTTTCAGTAATATATATTACATTTGTAGATCATGTAGATCAGCTAATTAGTATTCATTTGAAGACTGACTTCCCTGCTATCAGGTTATTCAAAGAACAGCAGAGGATTAGTTCAGTTTCTTAGAGCATAGTGCTAGTAAGGCGAAAGCTGTGGGTTTGATCTTGTATGGGCCATTCATTTAAGAAATGCACTTCATGATCCTTGTGGGTCCCTTCCAACACAGAATAAACTGTGGTGCAGCTGTGCGAGTTACCTGTGACAGGCTGTAAACATAAACCTGGACTGTTGTCATGGTATGCCATACTGATCTTTACTGTATAAACCCAATTACTAAAAGATACTAAGTGATGTGACCTCTTACAGATCTGAGAACTCTGAAATAGCAATACATGATAGTGGAGACATTACCTTCTCTGTGATAAGTTATTTGTTCTTCAGATCCTCATCAAAATCTGTAATTTGATGGCTAGCTATTTTGTGGCTGTATTAGTTGATTAATTTGATCAGATGGGGTTTTTCCTATCCTGTGTCAGTCTATGCTCCCACTCTATAGGATGTTTCAGCTGAAAACTGGTGATGCTCTTTTCTAAGCAAGTTTGTTTCTGATTAGATTTTGGCAAAGCCAGTTGGACTTCTGTGTAGGGAGAAGTAAGAAATTGTGGTTGTATGGGCAAGGCTTGGGTTAGCAGTGATAGAAATAGGGTAAGGGTACATGCAGATCCACAACAGCTTAATTAATTTTAAAAGTCTGGTGTAGGGCAACTAAAGCACTTGTCCTACCAGTTAAATACTTGCTGCTGCCTGCAGAATGGTGATGACTTGTGGATACTGCTTCAACATAGTAAAATCAGTGATACCAAAACATTTAAATGTGCAGAAAAAAAGAGGGAAGGCCGATTTACAGAAGTTACTGCAGAAGTACTATAGAAGTACTATATGGTATCATGTAGCCTAGTTTATTTTTAGGTTCTTGAAGTGATTGCCTCTCTTCACAATTATTCCCTTAAAATAGTAGTTCCTAAGTTAATGAAGTTATCATACAACTTTCAAAGCATCAGAACAGATTTGATAACAGATATCTTACTATCAGCTGACTTGACATTCTTGTCCCATCTGTTCTCTCATGAATTAAACATCTGTTACAATCTAACCTGAAAAACTGACTTCAGGTGCTTCTACCTTTAAAGTACCATTTGTGGTCTTTCAGTAAGTGCCTGTTGATAAAAGATCTCTTGTCTGACCTAAAGTGGCCCAGTGCAGTGAACTTGCTATATTGAGTGTGGTGAGTTATATTTCTGGAGTAATTGAACCATTTTATCTAAGTCATTTGCCCTTAATTTCACTTGTGAAATAAAACCTCCTGAACAAGGGCCATGTGTAGCTATCTAAAGAATATTTTTCCATCTATGTTGCTCTAAACATTTTTGCTTTAAGTTTAGAGTAGATGGTTAATGAAGGAAATGGAATGGTTCCATATTTCCTAAGTTAATAGTATATCAAGTGAAAACAAACTCACCTCTTTTCTTTTTGCAGGTAAAAAACTGGGTTAAGGAATTAAGAAAAATGTTGGGAAATGAAATCTGTTTATGTATAGTAGGTAAGTCTTTTTCAACATGACTAAATTTGAAACATCTCTTGATTAATAGCATCTTTGAAATGCTGCCTTGACAAGTTGTATATGTGAAGGGGTAAAGCTTATGGTAGATATTTAATATTAAACTGGAGCTAGAGTTTCAGTAGATCACATTGAGGAAAATAAGACTTTGATTGGAAAACTAAGCTGTTTAATTATACAGTATCAGAACTGCGTGATACAGACACCTGCAGGTGGTAGTTTAACAAAAAGATGTATATTTCTTTCAAGTACTCAAACTCATGGTTTTTCTTGGTGGCATAGACTAGATGCTTGTCTGTTTTGATAATTATGTGCTTCCAGGTTGGAGTGAGTCTTAAAGCTTGGATATTTCAATACAAACAGAATGCAACAGAAATTCTGGGTTTAGATTTAAATCTGATCTAATTACTAAAACTTTCATGAGGTTAGATATGTGGGCATTATACAAAATTACCTCTGCAGGTAAGGTGCTAATAAATCTCCAAAAAGAAAGGGTAAAAAGGCTGAATTGGGTGCTTTATATGGAGGCATTTAGCTGTCCTGATCTCTATACAGAAGTAGCACTTCATTGCCTATAAATGCTTATGTGAAGTGAGATTATCAAATCATATTGTCCTTGAAAGTGAGACCTGTGTAGGAGCTGGTCTTTACTGGGACAGCTTGAGAAAATGGAGCACCATGATTACATGTCTGCTTTCTTTTTTGGGTAAAATACAAAGACTTAAAAGATTAACTTGTTTTCAACAGGTAACAAAATAGACTTGGAAAAAGAGAGACATGTTTCAGTGCAAGAAGCAGAAATGTAAGTCACACTTATTACTAATAGAAACAGTCATTGCAGAATTATGCTGGAGTAATAAACTCGTGATGCTGTTAACACAGCAGCCAGCTAGACCCTGCTGACTTATGCCTGCCAGTTGTTGAGTGTTCTGTTAGTATCTGAGTCACAGGGTGTCCTGACTGATCAAACTGTAGCTTGAGAGTTGTTTGTGATTAAGGTCAACATTTGCAGTTTAAATCCATTTCTAGACGTGAAATTTTCTTAATTTCATCTGGTGTCTTGCATCAGTCCTGGCAATTTTAAACACATAGCTCCTTCTTTTGTATTAAATAAGCATGTGTAGATTAACTCCAAAATCAGAATAAAACATCTCGTGATGATCTTATTCCTTCATGTAAAGTGGCTTAGAAAGATTGAGTCCTTTAGTACAATGAGGCTCCATATCTGCATTTCTACAGGTATGCTGAATCTGTTGGAGCAAAACATTATCATACATCAGCTAAACAGAACAAAGGAATTGAAGAACTGTTTCTTGATCTTTGCAAAAGTAAGTATTATGTAGTTTTTCAGTAAGGAGCTCATTCATAAAATGCTTCAGGCTTCAGAAATACTTTGCAGGCCATATAGAAAAGTTCTAGTGTAACGTACTGCTTAGAACTGACTTCATTTCAGTCTGCTTCAAGCCACTTGTGTTCTGTAACAGCTCTGGAAGCTTGATGAATGGATGCTTACAATACTGCAAATTTATGCTGTACTCCAAAAATGTCTTGATTATTTGTTGGAGCACTGACTGCTGTTCCACTTTCCATGCATAAGTTGTAACCCAAATCAAACTTCATGTTACTGGTCTCACCACTGCTTGCTTCAAATCTTCTGCTTCAACCTCTTTCAAAAATCTTCTCAAATAATGTCAATTCCAAATCATAAATTCAAAACTTCAATGATGCAAATTTTACACAGAAATCTAAACAAATAGTATCAATGATCGTGATATGTGGGATGAAAAGGCAACATAAGCAAATTATCCTATTAGTTGTATTTCTGGGATAAAAGAATTTAAGGGAAAGGTCTCTGTGTTTCTGAAGAGGTAATTGGTTGGAGTTTTTTGGGGAGGATTTTTTTGGAAGGGTGGAGTTCGTTTGTTTGGTTGGGTCTTTTTAACAGTGTTGATGATATGGGTGGGTAAATCTAGCTTTTGAAGTTGCTAACTCTAGGAACACCTGAGGATCTCTATGGTTTCCCTTGGTTACCAGGAGCTGCTGTATGTTAGGTGCTTTAGAAAAAGATTTAATATGTTATTGCAGCTATGCCATGTGATACCTGAGTACTTAGTTCTGCATAACAAGTAGGAGAACCATTCTTGCTGAACTTTTGTCTCTGTGCAAGTAGTTCAGATAGATTAAGGTAGCAGAGTCTTAATGTAAAAATGTCGTGGAATGTCATCTAATACACTTCTTTCTTTACAGGAATGATAGAAACTGCTCAAGTGGATGAAAGAGCAAGAGGCAATGGCTCCAGTCAGTCAGGAATGGCAAGGCGAGGTGTACAGATCATTGATGATGAGCCACAAGTACAGAGCAGTGGAGGGTGCTGTTCTTCTGGATAATTATAAAACTGTGCATCACTGCCCTCTCAATATGAAGACTGCCATATTCCAAGTCACACATTCTTTACCAATGGAGTAATAGAATTAACAGTATTTAAAAATAATCACATGTAACACTGCAGAGACCTTAAGTGCTAAACTAGTGGCGTCTGTGACCAGAGAATTGGCGTTTTCTACAGTGGTTAACAAAGCAATTACCAATGGCCTTTTTACATATTTTTCTTTAATGAGGAATAATATGCATGTAGAAAAGACCTACTTAAAGGCTTCATTTATATTCTTTTAAATCAGATCATTATTTAATAACTTATATACATTGTTGTTGGAATGGTATACGTTTTTGCAGCTCTTTGTATTTTGTGGTAGATGGAATTGTATCACTTCTAAAATGCAAATTGATTTTTTTTTAAATTAGCAGATATCTGAATTAATATTTTTGCAGGGCCTCCACAAGCCTATAACTCAACTACTTTGATATATTCTGTTCATCTGTATGCCAAGCTGATAAAATACATTGTAAATTACATATTAAATATTTTATCTGCTTTTACAGTTGCAGGTGCAGAAATATGTACATCAGTCTTGTCAGTGATTGTGAAGTGAATAAGTCAGTGAAAGATGCAAGCGTTTCATGTGCACTGTTAAATTGCTCATTCTATTCCCCTACCTGAAAACAGTTTTGTTTTGGGTGCATCCATAGCTATAGCAATTCTTCAATCCATTTCTGGCAAGCAGCAGTATTTAGAGTGTCCCCTTACTGGAAGAGAATGTTTCTGCAAACTGCTGTTTAACGCTGAGGTGTTTGACTTTGCAGCTAAAACAGTTGGTGTGTGCACATACCTTGCCTCTGCAGTTACTTTGTCCTCTCAGAAGATCCCCAGAAAGTCAAAGCAACTTTAGCCCTCATCTGTCTGGTAACCAGTAAACCAGATGCATGGGAAACTCTTTAGCTGCTTTAATACATTTGTTTCCAAAGACAGCATTATAAACTATTCATGAGTATATTTTTTTTCCCTGCAGGGCTTGAGTGAACAATTAATTGGCATTAACTAGAACTTCTAGTTCTGAGTGATTAAATTGAAGATGTGAAACTTGCCAGATGTAGCTGTAACTTTGGGGATTCTAGGCAGAATTGAACTTATTCCCAACTTGCTCTTTCTCCTGTAAAGCATTTTGGAAAAGCGCATTTAAGTTTCAGGAGGAGGGTTTTCAGAAAAAATGTGTAAACTACTATCACAAAAGAACACAAATGGCGGTAGCTGACACTTCAAAATGTTTTGTGCTCTGACTTTTTTTACTTAAGTTGTCATGCTTGGAAAAACAGTAAAGGTGATGTCTATGACAAAGTAGAATATCCTTGGCCTTCCTTTTTCTGAAAGGTAGATTTAGTATTGCATATGAATGCACTGAATGGTGTGGGTATGTTCTGATACACAAAAAAAGTAGTAGTAATGAATTAGTCTGTGTAAGAGAAGTGTGCTGTCTTCAATCTGATTTTTATTTTCTCTGAAATAATAGACGGCTTTGATACAGACTGATCCTGGTGGATTTTCTCCTTTTTTGCCTTAACTGTGGTGTAGATACTTTTTCTTAGACTACCATTGCTGTGCTTTTCTGATGTGTTTGTATGCATGATGGAGAAAGGTGGTCTGTTCAGGGTAGTGAAGATAAAGTTTCTTGGCTGTGCAGAGCTTTGGTGTGAATCTAAAATCTGTGATTATATATGTCAACATGTAGCAACACCATTAACTTTCACATACCTGACAACAGTGAGCTCTGACAAAGTTGAAAACCAGATTGGTTTGATCTAACACTGGTATCTGACAGCCATGTAAGTGTTACAATACATGAAACTATGAAGAGTGAAAGTGTCAATGCTCCAGAATGGAATTGCCTCAGAGTAGGAGCTTCAGGTTTTTTGATTCAAATTAAGTTTTTCCTGTCTCTGCAAATAAAACCCCAAACAGCCCAACTTCAACTAAACTTAGTTGAAGCAATGTGTAGAATGTATCTTTCTGCCTAGAGCTAAAGAGTTTTTAGTGTATTGTGTGGTAGGGGCAAACCATGTGACTTCTGGCAATTACAAAACTGATGAAGGCATATCGATACTAGTGCTTAAGTCTCTTACAGAATAAAACTATTACTACTGAAAACTTAGGTGAAGATAAAGAAGTCTACGATTTTGTAATACTAAAAAGGTTCTGGTTGCTACTAGTGAAATATTTTTTAAAAATCTCAAGTTACTTTTCTTAGTTAAGCTACAACATAAAAAACTCACTGAAACCTTCCTATCTAAGCTGTGGTTTGGTTGGTCTTTATTTATGAAACTTAAAACCTGTATTTTCAGGGTATCATTATATAACTGGACAAAAGTATAGCTTTGTGAAGTCAAGGAAGATGGTTGAAGACTAGACAGAGGTGAAAATATGAATTATTTAGACTGATTAACATAATACTTTAGCTACTCATTGTTAGCAGACAAAATACAACAGTTCTGGGAAAAAGCATCTTTGTCGAAGATACTGAGAATGTTTTTGCACTTGATACACAGAAAAGCACAAGTAGCTTGATTTTTCTATATTTGAGTAGGATCTTACTCAAGTAACCTGTGTTACTACTATGTGGCTTGCTTTTCAAAAATGTTGAATCTTGCATTTAATCTAGATTGCCTGGTTTGTATGTCTGAAGAACTGTTTTCTTGTTGCTGACTTCTGTGGCTGTAAACAAATAAGCAATTTCTCATTCTTTTGAGAAGTGAAAGGGAACAAGGCTCTCTGGCTTTAGAAAATACCTCTATTGTGGGGCAAATAGCCAGATGTAGCCAGATGCCTGCTATAGCATGTGTAAATCAACACTGAGCACACTTCCTCAGGGTTTATCTTGGCAGAGATTACTCACATACATAAAATAAATGGTCTTTGTACAGTATCTTTCTAAAACAACTTTTAAGTGCTTGCTCATGGTCTTGATGCTGTTACTATGAATATATGAGCTACCTATGAAACTTTATCCCTTGCTGAAATAAAACCCAACAAGCCAAAGTCCAATTGCTATAATGCAGCAGTATGTCTCTCTGCTAGGAGTTATTCATGGACCCTGTATACTGCACTTAGACTTTACTTCAGAAGCTGTAAAAGATGGAATAGACTGACTCAGACAAGGACAGGCAAATTCAGATGTGTAGTATTTGGAGATGACTGTAACTAGCTGCAAAGACTGGGAGAGATGGCTTCATCTGGTTAGCAGTGATCTTGCACATGATTCCAAAATAGGGGTATCCAGATGAGCTGTATGGGATGGTGTCTTGAAGCAGCCAAGTAATTGAGTGTTACCTTGATTATATTACATGCTTTTTTTCCTCAGCATTCACACATTGTGGACAGGTATTTTTGCATCCTACCACATTGCAAACTGCCTATGGTTTTTAAAGAACTTAGTAATTAAATTTCTACTTTAGTTTCCAAACCAGATGAAAAAAGCTTTGCAGAAAGGTATGAAGTTATGGAAAGTGGTTAGATATCAAATGGAGTTCTCCAAAAATGTTGGATGCTGTCAGAACAAAAAGTTTAAAGCAGGTCTGGAATCTCCATAATCTGAAAGCAGTTAAGTGATATGAATAGTGGACAATGAGAATAAGAGTTGGAGCCAGCCACATCCCATTTTTCTGCTTTTAGTGGAATGAAAAGGAGAAGTAGGTAAGAAAAAGAATGTTGGAAAAACTGAGGATGCTGGTGGTAGGCTGCTGAATAAGGTGGCTGAGTTAACCTTTTCTTTGAATTGCTAGAGAGCCTCAGCAATGGCAATACCTTATTCAGGACTTCCAATATCCCTTCTTGGGTTATTCTGTGATAAACCATTTTTGCTTTATTAAAGAGAATGCAACTAACTTTGAGCAGCCTTTCGGGCACAATGCTAACCTGCTTAAAACTTTTTATTATAATATACTAATTTATTTACTATTTACATTTCACTGACACATACTAAGTTAGTCTTAGTATGCATCAAATCCTAGGATTTTTTTTCTTAAGAAGTCAGGAAGTATATCATGCTATGAGGGTAAGTTTTACTACAGTTGTGTCAAGGAGTTGCAGATGATGACCAAGACCTTTAGCACTACTTGCTGTGCAAGCTCAACAAGGTCCCCAAACTAGCTCACTAGCTCTTACCAGTGCTGAGCACTTGCTCCTGCTACTCTTTGGAGGATTCTGCTCAACACTCTGCCTTTAAAGGCAAGCCTGTACATCTCAATGATGTAGCTGTCTAATAAATTCAGGCTTTTTCTATCAAATAACAATGTATATACTCTTTGTTCCTGCATGTTTTGGAGCTGTCACTGGCCTCTATTGAGCAGCATGAGATGAAGATGATTTTTGAGTGTGGTGGAGTATATGGAGTGTTTCTTGTCTTGAGATGGCTTGAAAAGTGAGAGTCCATGAAAAATGCAACATTATGACAAAGTATTATTCTGCCTAAGATAATAGAAAATAGTTTGGCTTGGAGAGATTTTTACTGTAATATGATTTAAATGATAAATTGCTCTACTTCTAAAATGAAAACTTGGTTCAAGCTGATCTCTCTAGTCTTCATTAATTTTTTAAGACTTAGGTTTGCTTAACTTGGCCAATACCTTAAATTGATTGCCATGTTATACAGCCATAAACTAAACTTTGATTGTTGGGAGGAACAGCATATTTGTTCATATTCCACTGGCCAGTTTAGATTGTGTTTATTCAGTACCAAGATATTGAAAGATAGATTGAAACAACTATTTTTTTTCCAGTCTATTTCCACTGCTTTGTGCACTCAGGCAAGTAACATGGATGCGATGCAGCTGCAGGGTCACTGTGAAAAGAGGGCTTCTCTTTCTTTTCCTGCTTCTTGGCTGCATTGACTTGTTGCTAAATTACTGCTACAGGAAACTGGATGCTGTGCAAGAAAGGAAGTGCACCTTCTCTAGCCCTTCTAGACAGTAATAGGCACTACAGCAGTAATACCCAGTTCCCCTCAGTTTGGTAAGATTTTTTCCCTCAAGAGGAGCTTTTCTTACATCCTGACAAATAATTTTTTTCAGTGTATCTAGTCTCGCTGATCCCTTCAAGGCATTTTAGTACATTATTGTAGGTTACCTAAAAGATGTTTAATTTGAAAGGATGACAAGGAAGGATAATGAGTGACAGTTTTACAGCAGTCTTCCCTAACAATTGGCCATAACCCATCTCTGAAACAGTGAAGAGATAATATTGAAAGTTTAGTGGTGAGTCCTCACTAGCTCTGTATCTGACTCCTGATTCTTGGATATTGAAAGTGACTTATAAGAAATCTCGGTTGAGAGGATTTCAGAGAGCAAGGACTACTTCCTCATTGGATGCAAATAGTTGATATCCTGTGACAGATCCAAACTCATGTTTTTGAACTGTTGAAACTGTTAAATTGCAGGCCCTTCTTAAAGTTAACCATCACTCCATTCTGATAAGTCAACAAATTTGGGACTTGCAATGGAAGAGAACAAGCAGTTTATTTTTCAGAACAGGAAACTTAAAACTGCCTAATAAGGCTTGTTTTAGTAAAAACAGAAGAGAAAAAGCATGTGATACCTAAATCTTTAGGTGCTGTCAGTGCTATTTGATCATACAGGCATTGTAATGATTGTCTTACTGGATTTTTTCCTCATCAGATAAGCCCATTAAGCTTATCAGTCTCACTAAGAAAGAAAATATTAGCACAGTGAATGCAATGCTGAAAAGGATGCAATATTTTTAAATGTCAGGTAATTTAACATTGTCAAATGTTGTAGGAATATTCTATCCGACATTTGTGGGTAAAAGAAATTTTGTAAAAACATACTAAAAAATATCTGGCAGAGGCTTCATGAATGTTAACTTTCCCAGTACATTTCTGCAGCTGGAGTTCTTAAATACATCTTGATATATTTTATATACCAGTGCATTTACAGGACGATATTCCTGTGATAAATAATTGCCAAATGGTCAGTCAGCTACAAAAACAAGGGTTCTTTTGTCATGACTGCTGGTTTATTGATGCCCAATATTAAAAGTGAAAATGCATGGAAATGGATCAATAGAGGAAAAAAGGTGTTCTGAAAATCAATACAGAAAGAAAACATTGTCACTTCTTATATTTACAGAGTGTTAGAGAATTTGAAACTTGATGACAGTCTATAATAAAGTGGCCGTGAAAGTTAGTGGAAATTTTGGGCAGTGACTGAGTCCACAGGTTTTTTTATATTACACATATAATAGTTCTGAACCCACCTGAGCATGATGTATCAAAAGATGGCTTTAAGATGTTAAACCAGGCTCACTGAGGTTGCTGTAAATTATGCTAGCATATACCCAGTAAAATACAGCTTTGATTCTCAACACTGCTCTTTGGCATCTCAGAACAGAGGAAGGAGCAGTGCTGTTGAAGCACATTTATGTTTAACAGTAGCCTCAGGGATGCTGCCTGTATGCAGCAAAACAAATCCAAACATGGAACCAAGGCTAAGGTGGGAATTTTCTACCAACTACTACCGTGTCTGTAACCTACTACTGTCTTGTCTGTACCATGAGTGCTTGTTCATGCTTCCCTAGTGCAAACTGCTGGTCAGCTGATGCTATGGATTTGAACTGGGTGGACATCGTGAGTGAAAACAGCAAGCAACAGGAAAAGCACACAAAATGAGAGCAATTTGTGTGTTTCTGCTTTGGCTCTTCTTAGCCCTTTCACTTGCAGTTCAAAAAAGTCAGCAACTATATCCTAATATCTTCTTGTCAGAATCACTGAAAATGTCACATTGAAAGGGACCACAGGGTCCAGCCTCCCTGCAGGGTTGTCCTGGAGCCCATTACATGGAATTGTCCAGGCAGTTCTTTAGTATCTTTAGTAAGAGAGACTCCACAACCTCTGTTAAAAAAGGTGTATTTTCTAGTTAGTGAGATTTTTTTTTTTCAAGAAACTAAAATCCAGAGTGTTTTAGAATAAATGTAGTTCTTCACAGATTTAGTTGTTCCAAAATCTGTCAGCATTTCACTAAGGGGTTATATTAAGTGGTGAAGAGCAAGTGTACTGCTTGTAGTTAACAGTGATCAGAGTCCTAGGGTGAATATTTCAAACAGCAAGAGGCAGCAGAGAATGATACACTTTTGAAGTACATCTGCTCTCCCACTGTTTTGTGACATAGAGTAATTGCAAAACAACCCACATCTGGTCAGATGTGCCCATCTTGAAGTTGGATTGAGGCTTAAAGTTACTCCAATCCATTGCCTGCAATGAATCCTTTCAGTATGTGAATAGTGCAGTGCTTAGCGCTATGTCCACCTATTCTTTTTCAGAGACTTAGGGATTCAACCTGTATGGGAAATGGAGTGATCTCTGAAGTGATCATGGTGGCAAATGAGGATCAGGAAGTAAACATTGACTGCCTTTACCCTAAAACAATTGTTCTGTTAGTTTTCTGCTCTTTCCAGGAAATGTTGTTTGTTGCTATTATGATATATATGTAGAAGTGATAGGGTTACAACTATTTGTCTTCCCTGCTGCATTCCTAGCTCTGGCAATACTCGTGTGCCAGTTGGCAAACAACGGATCAGTTTCTGTTTAGTCATCACACTCGGATAGCTTCCAGCTACTTCTGTGGAGGCTGATGCAATAATGAATTTCTCCTTGCATGACAATTGCAGAGCATTCATGTTAGTATGTGCTCTGCTTCTTTCATATTTAAAACCCCCACAATTTTATGCCCCATTGAGAGAAAAAAGCTACTGTAAAAAGCGATGGTCACCAACCATATTTTCTTATGTGACAACTCCTGTATGTTTTGGGTTAATTCATATTCTGGAATTGTATTGTTACACTGATTTTAAAAAATCAAGTTCACAAACATGAATTCAGTGCTGTGCTTAAGGATATATAAAACATGACAGTGCAAGTGCTTCAAGAAATCTCATCATCCAGCATACATGCCTTCATGTCTTGTTACATCTCCACGTCTTCACACTCTAAATGCAAATAAATGCTGTTGGGGTATGGCATTTCCTTCTTTTTAATTTTGGTCAATGTATACTTATTTTGTTTGTCCCCATTCCTGTCTAACCTTGTGGCAGAAGGCAGCTAAGCATGGAACAGTACTCTATCTGCATGCTCTGCTTGTGCAGGTTAGTGGGGTTTTTATGTTTTCTTTGAGAAACGGGTTAGAAAGGCTATCATATCTTCATCTCTCAGTTTCTGCTTTGAGGCAGAAACAACTGGTAAATAGAGAAGATCCTAACTGGTCCCAGAGGCTACATTTTTACTAGCAAACAAATTAGGCCAGAGTGCCTAAGGAGCTCTGGCCTTGAGAGCAGATGGCCCAGTGCAGTTTTAATCCAGGTGCTTTAGTCCTCTTCTGCCCTTTAAATCATATTTACATGCTGCCTGCTTGCAGTGGCTGTGCTGTTCCCAACCCTGTCTGTATGTATTAGTCTGAGAAACCTTAAATGTGATGGTCCATAATTACATAAAAGAACAAACTAGTGGTAAAATGCAAATGCTGACTGTACCCCAGGGGCTCTCTTGGTTGACCTGTATGGATGTAGCCAGAGCCTGATCTCCCTCCTGCTCTCCTAATTCTGGAATAGGATGGGAGGATTTTTAAAACGTCTTTTCCTCTTGCATGAGGAAAATAAGAGCATTTCACAGCTAAATCCTTGGATTGTCTACAATATGTGCTGAGGACTGGTACCTCTTAAAATATGGGAAACTTGAAAAGCCTAGTCTGCAGTTATCGCCTGGGTGTCTTGCTGCACCCAAAGTCCAGGACAGCACCCCATTTACTATCTCATTGTGGTCTGTGACAAACTGAAATAGTCTAGAAAAATTGCAGGTTGCATCTGTCCATGAAAGGCTTGAAATATATCCATTTCCTATGAGGAGAAATAAAGATCAAAAGGAAAGATTTTTTTGGCGCTGTTTTTCTTTGTTCCTCTGCTGTGGGGTTGTTTGTACAAATTAAGCCTGTGATGGAAGGACTTGACAGACTCTGCACTTGTGTGGGCCAGGTTTTCATGTGGTTGAGCATGTGGGCAGCTGACACTTCTGAATACAGGAAAGTATCTTGGAACTCTGCTGAAATAGCTGTGTGAACAACAATAGCAGCTGCTGCAGCTTTTGGCACAACAGTAATAGCTATGCTTGCAGCTGTGACAGCAACAGAAGCCACGGGAAAGCCAGGAAAACTCTGGCTGCACACTCAGTGCTCGCTGGTGTGCTGTGACTACCTTCTATGTGACAGAAGTATTAGAGCAGATGGTTAATTAAAATCCAACTAAGAGTGAGCCCCCAGGCTAAAGATACCCTCCTCCTTAGATTCCCATCTGTGTAGTGTGTGAAAGGTTGGACTTTAGCATAGAGCTACAGACCCATTGTTTTCTTCAGAAGCTTACGGAGAAGGGAGAGGGACCTACTAGCACTATGTCAGTCTATAGAACTTGCTGTTGTGTATCATTCAGGTTTGTAAATAGTGTAATGCACCAGTAATGTAGGCTGGGAAGCAGCTTTGCGCAAAGGTATCTGAGTGTCAAAAACAGTGCACAAGTCAGTCATGAGCCAGAAGATGTTCTGTTCTCCATCAGAAAGAGCACTGCCAGCAGGCTTGAGGGATGATGATGGAGTCCTGGAGTGCTGGATCTAGTCCTTGATTCCCTGGTAAAACAGAGACACTGACACTCTGGAGTGAGACCTGTGAAGGGCAATCAAAGGCAATTAGGAGACTGGACCATCTGTCATACAAAGAGATGCTGACAGATGTGAGACTGTTCAGTCTCTAGAAGGCTCAGAGGATCTTTCGATGTCTAGAAATAGATTATGAGAGGGAGTAAAGAAGGCAGAGCTGGTCTCTTTACTGGTATTCAATGAAAGAACATGACAAAATGGACCCAGACTGAAATACAAGAAATTCCATTTAAGCATAAGAAAAACCCTTGGCATTCCAAAAGCAACCAAACACTGATGAAACAGCTTGACTGAGGAGGTTGTGGTTATTCTTGAAGATTCTCAAACCTCAAACTTTATAAAGCCCTGAGCAATCACTTGAGATCTGCTCTAGGCTGGAGGGTTGGATTAGATGATCTCTAAAGATTCTTGCCAACTTCAACCTTTCAGCAGTCCTTTGACAGAGCAACCTGATAACAAAGAGTAATTTTGCTCCTCATCTTCAGTAACAATACACACATTGTTATGCAATGATAATTTACTAAAGAACAAGGGAGAAAGCTCAAGATGGATGTCTAGAAGATTGGGTAAGTAGCTAGAAGATGGTCATATATATCTCATGGAGAATTGGTCTGTGGGACTGAGAGTTCTCTGAAATATACCAGCCTTCTTGACACCGAGGTAAATGGTGACTGGCATACTGAGAGCAGCACAAATGGGATGTTTTATCTTTTATTCTTTTACTTAGTTGACAGCTCCATGAAGGTCAGCCTGAGGAAAAAGCCTTTTGCACAACTTGTGCGCAAACTTCACAAATAATAGGCAAAGTCTAGCACTGGGCTGACTTGATAGAGGCAGGACCTTTGGCAGTGAGAGTGGGCAGTAATTGTCCTCAAAATGAGTAACGGCATTTTATCTTGGGCCTTGTAGAAGGGTGAGAGTGGGTAGATGAACAGGAGGAATTAGATGAGAGGTCTAAAATAATATGGGCTGGATGAATGACGAAAACATTCCACAGAAGTCTGGACATATCAAAATGGTATTGGTCACTGTTGGCAAATAGATTGTTACAAGAAAAAATACTTAGCTGTGTGGATAGATGGGGAAAGCTATGATTTAGTGCTGTTGTACTAGAAAATGTAAGGGAGTTAGGTAAAACATGAACAACAGAGTCCAGGGAATTCTCTAAGACTAAGGCATCAACCAAGCTGTCAACCCTGGAGACATATGGCTATTGATACTGAAGAGAGACGAGTGCCAAGAGAATCTGGAGCAAAGTAAAACCATTTTGTCTGTTAGCTGCCTGCAGTGGTAAAAAGCGATTTTACTTTGGATGAAAATTAATGGCTATAGTAGAAATATAGCAATGACTCATGAGATAAATATGTATTTGTTCACACAATTTCCTACAAAGAAACAAAGGCTTTGATTCAATATGCTAATGATCAAGTCCAAGAGACAGGAGAACTAGAAATTGGCAAATATGCCAGTACAGAGAGCAGACCTCAAGGAGTCCGTTATAGATTGTGGCTTGGCTAAGGAAGTTGAGATGTGACTCTCAATTTTTAACTTCTCCTAGTGTCCTGGTTTAGAGCAAATTTGGGAGAAAACCTCTGAATAGGGTCCCTCTGGGAAGCAAAGACAAATGGCTCCTCTCCCCAGCTGGTTGGGAAGAACTTCCTCAGCAGAAAGTGAAAAAAAACTATTTATATAACAAACAAAATGCCCACAAGCATAAAGAATGAATAATATAAAACAATAAAACCTCTTGTTCTGGAGTGAGATGGCAAATTGAGAAAGTTCTTGCCAATGGTATAACTTGGTTCTCTCTCAGTCTCTTATTCACCCCTCCAGAGGTCCTGGCCCCAGTGGGCCACAGGTGCCAGCTCTGGTGCTCCTCTGGGTTTTGCAGTCCAGAGCAGCCTTAAACAGCCCCAAGAAAAAGGGAAAAAAAAACAAAAACAAAATCCAAAAAACAGTCCAGGAAGCTTCTTTGCCTCAGCTAGCTAAACTAACCAAAAGCAAAAAAAAGATTTCCATCCTGCTGCTGTCGATGCCTCAGCTGAACAACAAGGTCCCAAGGAAAAAATGCAGAGGAGTGAACGCTGTTTTTCAAAACAAACTGTGCCCTTCTTTCCCTGCTTTGCTCTCAGAACCAGTCTTAAAGGCACAGAACTCAACATACAGCACACACAGAACAGATGATTGGGGATACAAGCATCATAAAGTCACCCTGGGCCACCTTGGAAAGAAACTGTGACAATGCAGTTTCATTGAAGGGCCAGAATGAGAGGATGCAATGGAACTAATCAAAGCAAGTCCCCAGCGTTCATTGCAAATTTCAGGGAGGTTAGAGATGAAAAGGAGGGAAAAGGATTACAGATGGATGTGAAACAAATGTATGGTTATATTGCAAGGAGTAAGAAACAAAGAAAATGGTAGGAAAAGGAAAGGATGAAAACGAACACATGGGAGACTAAATGAGATTAAACTTATATGGATGTGGAAGATGGCTAGAACAATTGAACCCCTCAAAGCAATTACTTTATGGTGATATATTTTTAATGTGTCCCTTGTATCCACCATGACACTAAGTTGTGTTCTTATTAAATTTAAATAAAAAGACCACTATCACCCTGATCTTTTTCAGCCTTCTGATGTTTGCATTTTTGTAGTGGAGTTTTTCACAGATTTTCATGTTAACAAAAGTAATGTTATTGTAAACTGTTCTTCTTGTTTTTCGTTCCTCTCTTGAGGAGGGACAATTGATGGACTTCTAGTTTGACCAGTGTGGTTGGAGAGGTGCCAGCCTCATTGTCCAATCCGTAGTCATTGTCCAAAATCTATATAAATTGAGATCGAAAAATAAACTTCCCTTTTTTTCTGCCCTGATGACTGACTGCATGACTGTCCTTCATTTCGTGTCCTATAGCGACAGACCACCAAAGTTAAGGTGTCCATTCTTTGCGACACTAATACACTTTCCAGACCTAGATTTTACTGCAAGAGCTTGTGATCTAATTGTGTTTTTATCTAATTTTCTCATCTTTATGCATGTTTATATACAGAGAGTCACAACAGGCTTTTCTAACTTTGAAGCAGATCAGTATTTGTCTTGAAAATTGCAAATCTGGTTTTCCATGGTATGGGTATTAATCTATTAATGGTTTTTATTTTGAAAAGTCAGAAGGGAATTATACTACCACTTTATAACAGAAACAAAAACCCCCAAGCAACCCATCCCAAAACCCAACAAATTACCTTTGCTGCTTCAGAGAAGCAAATCACTTCCCTGCAAGCATCTCTTGACTGTTTTAAATATTAAAACAGTGTTTGGGGATATACAGTTTGCTCAAAATATTTTATGGTATCGTTGGAATAAAACCAATGTTTTAAAAACCCTCTTTATTATGTTTCAGACATTGGCAAAAACCAATTTTTTAAAAGTAATAGCCCACGTGATATACTTTTCCAGATAAAGACCAATCAAAAGCCATTGACTTCTTCAGAATTCTTTCAGACTTTATAAATCTGTACACATCTGAAAGCTGAATATTTACTAACATGGATGAGATTGTAATGAAGGTTTACCTTTGTCCCTTGATGTGTTGAATTCATTATGTGTTGAAAACTACCATCTTGAAAGTGGTGTATTTTTCACAGATATTAATGATCTGGTATATGAGTATTGGGGCTGCTCAGTAGTGCCTGTGGGTACTGTGAACATTGAGATCTTATAGCACCTTCCAGTACCTAAAGGGCGTCTACAAGAGAGGTGGAGAGACTTCTTACAAGGGCACGGAAGGGTAAGGCAAGCGGGAACGGCTTCGAACAGGCAGAGGATAGTTTAGAACAGATTCTACAGAGAAACTCTTTCCTGTGTGGGCGGTGAGGCCCTGGGACGGGTTGCAAAGACTTCTGGATGTCCATCCCTGCAGTGTCCAAGGCCAGGCTGGATGGGCTTGGAGCATCCTGCTCCAATGGGAAGTGTCCCTGGCCACGGCACGGGCTGGGAATTGGATCATCCCTAAGCTCCCTTCCAACCCAAACCAGTCTATGATTCCATGACTGGAGTATGATGTGCGTTTTATATAAACTATATATATTGCTCAAATTACAATTGCAATCTCAAAAAAA
>VWZU01012519.1:425211-470496 GCA_013397095.1 Sterrhoptilus dennistouni
CCTTTCCTCCGGCCTGCGCTCTGGGAGTGTGCGGGAACCTGCCCCCGGCGTGGGTACAAAGCCTTGTCAGTTCTATAGTTTGGTGATTTAAACATTTTTGTATGTCGCGGATCCTTGCCGAGCGTTCCGGAACGAAACATTGTTGCCTGACAGAGACTGAGCTCGCAGGAGAGGGAGGTACAGGCAACACCCACTGCTTCCCTCCGCCCCCGCCAACAGACAGATGCCAGTCTTGTCCGTATTGTTTTTTTGTAGAAATAGTTTTGTTTCGTGACTATTTTCAGAAAGTGTTGCTTTGCAATGCGGTGTTCTCGAGCACGTGGATTTTTTTTTTTTTTTTACTATTTAAAATCTCAGCGTCGTGTCCGACTGTATGTAGTGGCCACGGTGAGTGTGTGACAGTACGCGGTTTGCCTTTTCCAGCGCAGGGCAGAAGATGATCATTTCAGCTCATGCTGATCTCGGCGTAAGAGAACACACGTAGTTAGCCACGTCTGCGCTTCTCCGAGGGTGCTGAAGAGTGCACTTTTCTATAGCATGAAAATAATGTAGAGATCTTGCTTTGTGCCACCTTACCATATCCATTTCAACCCGAATTGTTGGAGCAGGTGATTTGTGCTGCTCGGGTTTTTGCAATTTTATCTTTATGTGCTTTTTCTGCTGTTAGGTGTGTAAATATAAATAGCCATACTGTCCTCCCAAGCTGTTTCTAGCTATGCACATCCAGTTTTTATGTATATAGAGAAGTTCTTCTTCTGGTTTTATCAATTTTAATATCAATCCAGAAGTTTATTGAATGGAGGGAAATACTTTAAATTTAAATAAATATGTTTAATATTTTAATCTTTCAGGTTGTTTTTTGTTTTCCACTTAGGCTTTTATCAGGATCTTCTTCAGGATGTTTCTCATGAAAGCAGCTGTGTTATGATGGTTTATATGAGATTGTAGATTAGTTTGTAAATTTGCTGTGTATTCATTGTTCCTTTCAGAGAAGCCTGTTTGCCTGAGATTAAATCTCTAAGATGTTGCAAAACTGTTTCAGTTGTGCCACGTCTGCAGTACTAATGCAACTTGTTAATGCACATTGTCATTCAATAGCATTCTTTGTCATGTCTCTTTTAATACAGAGAAAAAAAAAAGACAGTTATGTTTTCTCAAACTTTGTGAAGTAGCTGGGCTGGTTTGAGGTTTCACTGCTCTCAGTAGCAGTTCTGTCCTTCTCTGTATTTCAACACCTGTGTGTTGCAGTGTTGCTTTCTTGGATAGTGTCCTCGTTTGATCTGTCACGATTAGATCTAGCAAGCTGAAATAATACATACAACTCTACCTTCTTTTGTCTGGGTTAGTTTTCTGTTGGGAGAACGTTGGACCACAGATTGTTTCTTTGAGTGGCAGCAGGATTTTGGAAGGGCTCACAAACTAAGGAAATTTCACTCCAGGTGGAATCAATGCAGTGTAGGTTGGTACAGACCCAGGATTCTCACTTCAGGCCTTTTGCACATCAGTGTCTTTACAAGATGTGGATGTGCTAAGTTTAACTGCAGTGTTCCTCCTGGCTGTGCAGTGTTGTAATGGGGTGTTTCAGGTGGTAGCTTTCTGAAAGAACAGTAGGCATTACTTTGTGGGGTGCTTTAGTCTCACATGGGAGATCTTATGGCATGAAAGTAATGTTTTTTAAAGTGTGTGCTCTTTTCTGCAAAATATTACACGAAGTGGTTCCTGTGTAAAACATGTGGCACTATAGTAAAGAGCTGGGATAACCTGCACTGTTTCTGCCTTCACAAAATCTTGTTTTAACAAATAATATAAGATTATGGTTTCTATTACATTTTTATCCTTTTTGCCTTTCTCTTCTCTTTTGCAGGTTTTTGGGGTTTGGATGGGTCTTGCTTGGTTGGTTTTGTTTTGTTTGTTTGTTTTTCTTTTTGATTTTACTTCCCAGGCATTATTAATAGCAGTAGATTCAGAATCCAGCTATTTCATATCGTCTCTGGTTTCTGTTCCATACGTTAATGGGATATAAATTACAAATTTGGTTACCTCATGTACTACTTTACTTGAACTTTTGTCCTGTTAATTTTTTTTTCTTGCTGGAAGCTCTCATGAGGTTCTTATCAGTGTTTTTCTCTATATGGATGGTTAACTCAGTTCAGGAAAAGCTAATGCAGTTGAATTCTGGAGTTGTGACTCATTCTTTATTAATGACCATCTGCCCTAGAACAGTGTGAGCTTCAGTTTTTTGCCCTTTCTTAGAGTTGCCAGTTTTTTCTGGAGGTTACTTGGTAATAAAGTCTTTTGTTTTCAGAACTTTTGACTTTATATAGATATATTTATATATTATACATATATTATACTTTATGAAAAGTTACATTTTCTCTCATTTTGTTGCTTAGCAAATGGCAATTTGTTTACCGTATTCAGAGAACCCTTATAACAGAAAACCATTTTAGAAAAGGAGCTAAAAGGTTATGTATGGGGAGAATTTCAGTCTGTCAATGTACAGGTGATTATTGCAGCTGATCTAAAGACAGTAAAGGTACTTTTTTAATGTTCTTGGAGTTCAGAGTATCTTCAGCACATGGGCTGTTAGATCTTTCTCAAGTTACCAATTGACACATGGGCTGTCAGATAAGTTATTTTTCACTTGCTTGTGCTCTTGCTCTTGGAGTTAAAGTTTCAGAGTGTTAACTGGCTTTATCTCTAAGCTCAGATGTCTGGCCAGTTCAGCAGCTAGAAGTGTTCAAGGAGCACTGTAGCTATTACTAAATAGTGGGGTTGTTAATGCTGTATTGTTTGGTGAGGGGATTTGTGCTTGCAGTGGAAGGAGTTATTTAATTTTTTTTTCTTGTAGCTAGGAGCTGGCCAAGAGATTTTAATACGGTATGTTGAAATTAGCTTCACATCCTTCAGGTAGTTTGTTGGCATAGATTGAGTGAATTATTCTAGGTGTACATCTATTCTGTGGGATGGGCAGTGTCTTGCTCCACCTTCTACTTGTTAAACTTGAGTGCATAGAGGCTCCTGTACTATGCATTTTTGTGCCATTTCATTAAGCATTTGATTTAAAATATTTGTTATAACTTTTCCAGCCTTTATAATTTACTATGAACACAATCATAATTCTTTTTGATTATATTGTACTTTGTGGGTTTTCTTTGTGAGCGGAAGACTTTCTCTCTTGAATTTACTTAAGATTTTATTATGCTTGAATGTAAAGCAGTTCAGTGATAATTCTGAAGTGTCTGTATTTTCTTTCCATTTTCTATTCATTAAGGATTTCTCTTTGCAGAAGTGCTTACAATAGGACCAGTGGGTTACTACCTGAAGTTCTTGCTGTCAGTACCCTGAACAGACTTTTATTTTCACTGATACCCCGGTATTGTTGTATAAGTAGCAGAAATACCTCATGGTTCAAGAAATCTTCAGAGCACATGAGGCAGAGCTTGAAATACGTACTGTTGTCAAGTAGGAAACTTTTCTTATGATATGTAGTTCCTGGTGGTGAGAGCTTTCTCATATTTGCCACAACATGAATGACATTTGTGGGATTCTGCCCCTCCACCCCACCCCTACTTAGAAATGGGGTGTTCTTAAGACTAGCAGAATGTGAAATTTTACTTTATTGTTAAAACGGTTGAGCCACAGGGTCAGCAAACAAAAGGTTCAACAAGGCCAAGTGCAAGGTCTGTGGGGTAATCCCAAGCACAAGTACAGGCTGGATGGAGAATGGATTGAGATGAGTTCAGGGGAGAAAACCTTGAGGGTGTTTGTGGGTGAAAAGCTCAATGTGACTCAAATGTCCACTTGCAGCTCAGAAAGCCGGCTGTGTCTTGGGCCACATCAAAAGCAGTGTGGTCACAGATCAAGGGAGATGATTTTCCCCCTCTCCTGTGCCCTCATAGGACACCAGATGGAGTACTGTGTCCATCTCTGCAGTCTCCACCATAAACACAGATCTAATGGAGCAAAGAGGGCTCTGAAGATGGTCAGAGAGCTGGAGCACCTCTCCTGTGGAGGAAGGCTGAGAGAGTTGGGGTTTTTCAGTCCAGAGAAGAGGAGGTTCCAGGGACGCCCTAGAGCGCCTTCCAGTATCTAAAAAGGGCTTACAAGAGAGCTGGAGAGGGATTTTTCCCAGAGCTGTGTAGTGATAGGATGAGGGGCAATAGCCTTCAGCTGAAGGGGGAGCATAGGTTTAGATTGGATATCAGGAAGAAATTCTTTGGTCTGACTGTGGGGAGACAGTGAAACAGATAGCTCAGAGAGGTTGTCTGCTCCCTGTCCCTGGGGAGGTTCAAGACCAGACTGGATAGTGTCACCCTGAATTTTCTTGCTTTTGAGTCTTTGAATCTTTGCAGTAAGATTCTCACGCAGCTTCATGAAAACAATGTATATTTTTAGAATTTATCTACTTGTGTTTATGTATTGTTCTCTGGGAGGAGAAACATGATTGATGGTGATACTCTTCAGTGAGGTCAGAGGGGTGACAACCTGTACAGCCAATCTTTGGCCCTCTGACCAAAATGTATATAAGATGGAGTCAGAGAATAAAGTCAGAGCTTTTCCTTGCTTGACCTGCTGCTGCCTGCTTCATCCTTTGTGTGTTGTGAACAGTGGCAGGATAGGGCCGTGAGTAACCTGGTCTAGTGGAATGTTCCCTGCCCATGGCAGGGCACTTGCAGCCAGATGATCTTTAAGGTCCCTTCCAACCCAAACCATTCTGTGATTTGTATTTTATTACAATTCAAATGCCAGATATGGCATGTCTTCTGTGGAGCAGAAGATCATGTTGGTCAAGTAATGTTAGCTTGAAGCTTTGTGGAGCCCTCAAATGTACTGGCACGTAGTTGTTGGAAACAGACTCTTGATGCAGTAGTGCTTCAGTGTGCCCCAGTGACACTTTAGCAGTGGATGCGTGAGTAAACTTTGGGCAAACATCAACTATTTCAAAGAGGAAGATGGAAATTCAAGCGGTATAATGTAGACTTTTATATTGAGTTATATTTCTTTTTAGTTAATGCATAGTTCTAAACTAAGATGCTTTCTTTTGTGGGTGTAAGGTCACTTAGTCCAGCCATTGTCTAAATTGAATTAATTTTATTGGCCTGTAACTGTTTCCTTACAGTGTTGCATTGTTCTGTTTCCTTTCCATCAGAATCTGAAAATAAGGTGCTGCACAGCTGCTGTATCTGTTGTTGATGTTTGTGGACAGAGGCATTCTTCCTTAATTTGAAGTTTGCAGAGCATTCAGACGTTTTTACTCAGTTGCTTTCTTATGAGCATGACTGCTTGCTGTTTCAGCTGATGAATCCTTGGTGAGGTCCTTTACCTGATTTTCTAACATGAGGCAAAAAATGAAGTAACTGCTGTTGAAAAGTTGTTAATATCAGTATTTATACAGTGCCATAGTTACTGACTCCAGAGCAGTGGCCGATTCACTGTGGAAGTGCTTCAGGCTGTGCCTGTTAAGAGACACTGGATGGCATCTTGGCAGAGCAGTGCTGGCCTTGAGCTGTACTCTCTGGCAGAAAAGGGGAGTGGGTGGAACACAGTCTCCAAGAACACAGGGTGAGAGTATGAAGTGTCTGAAACATGGGACAAGCTGGGGGAGTTGCAGTGCTTCTCCTTTCTCTCAAGTGTTCTATGTTTGGCAGGTTGTTGGTATGTGACAGACCCAGGAACAGGAGTTAGAAGATGCAAACAATCAGTACACATGGTCACAGCTAATACTTAGGTGCTCGGCACAGGCAGGGTGGAAGAGACATGGGTGAGGATGGCAGGACCATCCTGTTCTGTAGTAGCCCCAGATCTTAGCTCTCCTTTTATTTGGTGTCTGTACTTCATTGTCTTAGGGTGCAATGTTTTTGTCTTTCACTAGCTGGTAGCACAGGGTTGTAAATTGCTATCAAATGGCAAGCATTAAATCACAAAGCTTGCTTATATTCTGGCATATATTGTTGGTGGTGTGGCATCCCAAAGGCCTTCTGCTCATACATGTCTTTGGCAATAAAAATGCTACAAATATTGCCTGTTGGCTGCTCACTGAAAGCAGTACAGTAGGAATATGGAGATATGCATTGTCCATGCTGTGTCCTTATGGTATTAAGAATGATACAATTTATTTCTCAGAAGATGTTACTGAGGCAATGGTGTGACTTCAGAAACCTATTTTTTGCTGGACACAGACTATAAATACTTGAAGAATTTTCCAGAACCTTAACTAGCATATGCCGTGACATGTAAACTGAGCCTACATCATGCTGCTTCTGTCTGTTTTTTTATAGTAGGTGGGTAGACAGCTATTGCTTTGTGCAGCTTTCCTGAATTTTCTGCTGTGGTTTCTACAGACCCTCAGTCAGGATACAAGTTGGAATAGCTGTTGTCTCTGTGTGATACAGTGCTTGCAATGAATTGTGAATTTGCCTTTGACCTCTGTAGCACCCAGGGGAAAAAAGAAACAGGTCAAAGTGACTCACTAACATTTGGAAACTTGCATCAATTTTTAGGTTTTGGTGGGATTCTGGAACGGACAGGCAATGGGTATAGTTTTCATTTAATGGAACTGGACAAATAAATATGCTGTGTATTTTGCTTGCAGGCTGCCAGCATGGATTTCTTGACAAGCAGAAAAGACTTATGAGCATAAGCTTCTTGGGACATCTTATTTCAAACTTGAAACTTTAGGATTATTAAAAAGTAATACTTAAATCATACAAACCTTTTTCCTACTGTCTCCATCATTTTCTTAGAGAAAAAAGTTGACAGCTGAATACTTTTACAGTCTTAAGTTGCCTTAAGTAATGCTTATGATTTGAAGTGTTCTAGGAACTTAAGGATACCACAGATGGATAAATTTGTTCTGCACAGAACTAGCTTTAAGCTACTAAAATGTCTGAAAATCTTTCAGTAATTCCAATGTACAGCCACAAGATAAAATTTATTTGACAAAAAGTAATTTTCAAAGTTTTTCAGCTCCTGTTAAATCTTCATTTCCTTTGGTTGTGTTGGTGTGTGCTTTTGATAAACACTCTTCTTTTTTCATTTGTGTTTTTGTTGTGGAACCAGCAGAGTCTGGCTTTCATGTAGGTAATAACATCTAAACCTGTGACATATGCATCTCTGTGGGCAGTTCATTAGATGTGTGCAAACAGGTATGGAAGAAAACAGGACAGTTTCTGTTTAAACCTGTAGTGAGGTCTGTCATTGCTGGACAGCTGTTTTGGCCCTGAGCAACACAAATGGTTTTTATTCCCTGAGGTTCTGTTTCAGGGACCAGTGGATAGACTGTGCAGAACACAGAATTCTTATTAGCTGGATGGGCTGTAATACTGGGGTGAGGAGTACTTTTGGGATTTTATTAAAGTCCTAGGGATGTGTCAACTTATCTAGTGACCTGTGGTGGGCGCTTATTAACATTAACCTGTCTTTTTTTCATGATGGGCTTATGGATTTTGTCTACCTTTAGGGGAAGAGTGATGGCTCTAATCATTTGAAAAGAAAATGAAAGGTTGAGCTTGGCTCTGCCTACTTCTCACCTTTGTAAAGGAGCCCATGATGAATATGCAAAATAATGAATAGTACAAAACCAAGGTGAGCCATTAGTGTGTTTTCCTGTTTTGTAATACAAAAAGCATAATGGGCTAACTGAACAGATAATATTCTTTAAAATTCTTGAATTCTTTCACACAGTGGGTAATAAGCCTTTCCTAGTTCACTGAAGGCTAAAGGTTATCAAAATTTAAAGGAGGTTAGGTTGCTTTCCTATGCTGAGGGTGTTGACAGGTAGTACAGAAGCAGATTTGGGTTGGGTTTGGAGGGATTATAGTTACTTCAACAGCTCACGAGGGGGCACCGATCTCATTTTCTTGCCCTGCCGTTATCTAGTTCCTTTTACTGTCTCCATATGTAGCAGGATCTCACTATACAGATGTTGCATGCAGACTTTACACGAGTCCATGGTATTTTACTGATTCTTCAGGTCATCCCCCAACATCTGCTACCTTTTTGCATGTTCAGCAGTAACCTACTTCTTAGGCAAGAGGCAGTGTCTGATGCCGTTAGTTTTGAAATCGGTTTTGTTGAGTGCTTAAGATATCCAAGTGTGCTGACTGGTCAGGCATAGCCCTGAGTGTTGGGCTGCAGAGGCACTGAGCAAAAACCTTTGTAGGCCACATGGTGTGTGAGATTGAGCTGCTAAGTGTAGCAGCTGTTGTTTACTGATGGGATGGGGTTTTATTCAAATCTAACTGTTGGTAGAGTGTCTTTCAGTCTGGTACTTTCCTTAGTACTAATTACTTCTATGTGTAGTTTTGACATTACTTTTTGTCTTTGAATTGACTTTGAATGGCTTGCCAGTGTTGCACTACCAGAAAACAAAAATCTGTAACGAGCTATGTTTTACTGTAAGATACTGTAAGAACACCTAATAGCATTTTTGAATTTTCAGCTTGCTGAGAGCACTGTGAAATAGCAATCCAGTGTAGGTGCTACCTCTATAGGATTACATTTCCAAACTCAGTTTGTTCAAATGCATTTATGGAGTCATCTAACAAAGTACTGCTGAATAGAGTGGCTCAGTATTTTGAAGAATTCAAGATTGTAACTCCCAAAATGTTATGCAGAGGGATTAACTGTGAAAAAAAAATCTAGATATTCTTTTGTATGATCAATGCTATCTCTTTATTCAAATTAGTTACAGTTAGAAAAAGTAAATAAATAGATCACTCTTGTGATTGGAAAAGAAAAATTACAGCATCTTGGCTTTCTGGCCTTCCAAACTTGGAGAAGATTTTCTCTTAAGTAACAGTATGAGGGGAATGAGGTGCTGCTTTGTAACAAGTCCGCTGTTTTACAAACACCTGTGAAGTTCTGAGCATGTGCTTCAGTTTTGTCACTTGTTTTGGTGGAGCATGGCACAGGGAGCTAAAGCTGTTAGAGTGGTGGATTTTTCAGTTGCATGACAACTGTGGCATTGGAAACACTTTTTTTCCCCCGTGAAAGGAAATGTTTGTCCTTCTGAGGTGGACAGAAAATAATAAAAATGTTTGGTCTTCTAGGCTGAGAAGGTATGCTTTATGATACTTACTAACATTTTTGGCAGAAGTGTGTTTCCACCAGTATAACTCTGATACGAGTAGATTTTCTTTTCTGGAGCAGTTGTCCCAGTGGTTGATAACGGGTTCATATTTCTGACTAGCTTTTATGAGATCAGGTCCAAATAGGTAGAAGGTAAAATTTAAATGAATGTCAAGGTTCTCTTGAACAGAGACTGAATTTAGTTAATTGGTAGAAATAGAGGGAGGATCTTTTTGGATAGAGAAGAGGAAAAAAAACTCTAATAGAGAACGGGAAAGAAGACTTCCAATATTTGAAAGGCAGTGGTGTTAATAATCCTTCAAGAGGGAGATGTGCTAAGTGACCTTTAGAGATTTCTTCCAAGTGATATTTCTGTTTAAACAGGACACTCCTGAAATTTCTTGCTTGTGTAAAAGGTAGAGAAATTGAAGTAAAACTAAAACAGAAAGGACGAGTTAAGTGAATTTTATTGCTCTTTTTAAGCTATGTTTTCTCATCTGGCTAGTTAAGCGTACACACCTAACCTTTTAGTTTACTGGCCTGACTGCAAGTGTAATGATTTTAAAAGGCTGACAAATGAGAAAAATAGCTCCTGATATTTTAGAACCAAAGAAATACAACATCTGTCTCTGATTAGTTAAGAATTTCTAGGCTTTATATGAAAAAAATATGTTTCTTAAGGCAGTGTTTGCAGCTTAGTATGAAAATGCTTCTGAAACAATTACTGATATTATTTGATTTATTGAACTTCCACAAAATCTAGGGGACTTTTCACTCTTAGTGCTGTGTAAAATAGGACCCATTTACAGTATTTATAGAGCTTTTAAGAGTATGTGTATGTAGCTGTGAAAAGCCTGCTAAATTTCGACAGCCAAGGGTTCTCTGATTTTCTTTTTTTTTTTTTTTTAAGAGTGTGACCAGAATACTGTGAAGAGTTTTGCAAATGCTTAAATGCAAAAGTTATGTGGGCACTTGTAGGAGTATGCACTCCTACAAGCCTTTCTTATTCAACTGCTACATATCCTGCCTTTCAGATGGAATCTTTGCTGCTGGCCCTGAATGCAGGATTAGGCATTTAATTCCAGGGTGTAGTTTTTTATTTCTCTGGAGTTCATGTTTTTACACTGTTTGGTCTATTTTTAATTTAAATTAGTTTTATAATTTCAACATGCTTAATGGCAGGTGGCAGAAAGGCAGACTATATAAGAAAGCCTTTTAATGTTTTAAAAGCTGTATAGGACTTTCACTAACCTGTGCCTGCTGATATAAAAGAACTAGGTATTGAATGCATCTTCTTGTGCTGTTCTGACAAAGTAGTAGTAGTCAGTATGATGCTTAGAGGGTAAGCTTGGCAAGTTCCATCTTCTATTGTTTCTTGATTTAAGTAAGTGAAAGACTTGGATCTTGGACTCTTTGTTTCAAAATCGCTAACAAGACAGAGGTGTTTATTTCAACTTCTGTAGGCAAGTCAAAATGGTGATGATAGGGGGATAAACAATTTCGATGATTTTAAAATGTTGTTTTTTAAAATTTCATTACTCATTTTGTTATAGGTTGTATATGAGCAAGAAGGAGTTTTCATTCACTCCTCCTGTGGAAAAAATGATGACCAGGACAGCTTAATAGCAGGAATTCTGCGTGTCATAGAAAAGGTATTTGCATAAGAAAAGGTATTTGTTGGTAAAGCACATAACAAGTTTGGCAAATCTTAAATGCCTTTTTAAAGTGTAGGAATTTGTAGATGAACAGGCATCACATTGTGTTTGACATTGTCATCATTTATATGCTTATGTAAGTTTTAACATAATCACACCATGACTATATATAGCAATAGGTACTTTGCTGTGTTGTGTTGAATTTTTTCTGATTTGTATTGTAGGAAAATGAAGTGGTAGTAGACTGGAGACCACTGGATGAGACTTTGGATACTTCTAATATCCTCTGTGCTGGAAAGGTTTGTTAGTTAGTTATCAGTGTTCTTCATTATGTTTCTCTAGAGATTTTATTTTGTGTTAACTAATGTGTAGGTGATCTCATAACGGGAAGCAAATTATTGCTTATTATTGGTATTAGTAGCTATATGTAGGAATCTTACTTGCAGACTGCAGCCCAGTGCAGGTTATTAGAATACATGTGTAGGTTGACTGTATTTAGTTTTTACTTGGTTCACAAATAAAACAGTAGGGGTCTAACTATGAATAGTAAAGACCAAATGAGTGCAAATGTATCAGTCACCAGTCCCTCTGCATCTACTGTGTTGTAGTTTGGTGATTCACTCTTCATAGTTAGACACAGAAGTGAGAGGTGCTGTTCTAATGCAAAATAAAAATAGAAGTCTGTGGGGGTTCCAAGATGCAATGATATGTGGTATTTAAGCAGTATTAAGAGGATGTGACTAAATAAAAAAATCCAAGTTTTACGCTTAAATGAATAGTTTGTTGTGTTCATAGAGTCTGCAAGAGAGGCAAGGATATTTTAGGATGCTGGAGTTTACTAAGTAAAACCACATAGTCTTAGTCATAAGTCCAAATTTCCTGTATTGAACTGTATCATGTTTCTGAAGATTGAAATACATTTTTTTTTTAGTCTATGAAATAAAGATGCTGATTCTTCATGTTGAATCTGATAAACCAGGTCAATTTTCATGCTTTGTGTTTTTTGATAGTTGCTTTTGTTGTTTTTCTCAGGATTCGAGTTCTGTTGTGGAGTGGACTCAAACTCCAAAAGAGAAATGTCCTCGAGGAGCAGACCGTCCAAGTAGTTATGAAGCGGAGTGGGACATGGTCACCACAGTCTCTTTTAAGAAGAAACCTCATTCAAATGGAGGTACTTAAAAAGAAAATGTGGAGGGCTTTTTTGTGTGTAGGGTGTTTTGGCTTTCTTCCATGATGGTAACTTCTAACTGAAGAATTGCCTTCTAGATACGGTAAAATGGAATTTATTAGGACTTGAAAGGCTGGGATTCATTTGGGGTAAGTGGTAAATCTCTAGGTGTGGGGAAAAAAAATCCCAAATGGAATAACTGTCATCTACCTCTATTTTTTTTCTTTAAATTGGTAGTGAATTGTATTGAAAATTGCCATTAAATCTAACTTCTTGCTTCATCATTAGATGTAGTAGCAGTTTTATCTGCACTGGGCTTGCATTCTTTAAAACAAATGGAATTCAAACTAGGTGTCATGTTAGAAATGAAAATGGAAAAATAAGTGGTTAACTACTCAAATGCCTTTCCATACTGCAGGAGCAGGGGGAGATGGAATGTAGAGTTATGACATACATGAATATTTTATATGATCTTTTTTATTTGGGCAAATTAATTCTATAGCTACACCATTTTTGTTATAGTGTCTTAGTAAAGATGTTGAAAAATGAGTTGTGGCTAAAGGACAGTGATTCTCAAGTAATCTCTTTTCCTCTGATTCTCACATAGTTTTTCCTTTAATAATACATGTTTTCCATGTATTATTTCACAGCCTGTAACTGGGGACTATTGTGCTTGTTTTATCATCTTTATAATGTTATAATGTTTGTCATGTCTGTCATATATGAACACAGGGTTTGGATGTCAGGTTATGAATGTTTTTGAGTAAAGCACAGTCCTTGACTTTTTTGCACACATGCACACAGCATCTCTTGTTGGGTAAATATGGTTTATCACATCGCTAGTTTGTATTGAATTTTCATCTCCAGTCAGCAGAGCATGTCTTCGTCCTTAGTGAGCGTTCCTGAGCACTGCTGACTTGGATTATGCTCTTTGCCACTTCTTGCTTATTCCCAATTGCTGTAATTTGATGGGAGCGGGCCAGGAGGTGTCCCAAATTCCTTCTAGGCATGCTGGCAATTTTGTATCTTCTGGTGAAGTACACTTTAATCCCTTCTCCTTGAGTATATACAGTCTGGCACAGCGTGTATACAAGCTTGCCCTAGAGGAGGAAGGGGTGAGGGGGAGATTTCCGATTCCTTTGCCCTTAATATGGTAGCAGCCTTACACAACACATGGCTAATAACTGTGGGCAATATATAGGTTACAGGATTGTAGTGCATATCATGTTTAGTTTGAGTAAGTAGCATTACCTGGTGGAAGTGGAGGTTGGATTTAGCTCCACGCTGGAATTTGATACAGCAGATGTACATTTAACTGCTAGATCGCTTCTGTTGTTGGATCACAGAGTATCTTGAGTTGCAGGTGACCCACAGGGATCATCAAAGTCCAACTTTTGGCCCTGCACAGGACAACCCCAAGAATCACACCATGTACCTGAGAGTGTTGTCCAAATGCTTCTTGAACTCTTGTTAACCTTCATGCCATGACCACTTCCCTGGCAGCCTGTTCCAGTGCCCAGCCATCCTCTGGGTGCAAAACCTTTTCCTATAAACTGTAGGTACAGTTTTAGGGGAGTAGCCTGCTGGACTTGTTGATTGTTTTACAAGTCTGTAGAAGCAAGGAGGCTCAAAGATAAATCCAAAAATTGCAGTTACAGTGCGCATTTTATTATTAGAATCAATACTGGTGTTTATGTTTTGAGGTTGTTTTTTAGGAACAGTGACAGCTATAATGTATTTATAATTGCTAACGCTGAAAGTCAAACTGAAATCATGTGCTGATTTTGTTTTTAAGATACTACAACTCATGCAAACGGAGAAAGCAAGTGGTCGTTCCTGTTCAGTTTGACAGATCTGAAATCAATCAAACAAAACAAAGAAGGCATGGGATGGTCTTATTTGGTGTTCTGTCTGAAGGATGATGTGAAGCTTCCAGCTCTTCACTTTCATCGTGGAGATAGCAAACCTTTGATTAAATGTCTTGAAAAGCACGTTGCACTGAATGAGTAAGTATCAGACAACTCTTAGTTCTGTAAAATACAGATTATTGGTTTACATAAATCACATAATGCATTTCAGATTAATAACTTCCTGATTGTTATTCCCTTCCTTTTTTTAATTAGTAGAAATAATTTTCAAGGTGACTGAAACTGTGGTTTTACACGTGCATTTGGAATCGTAGCTGAAATTGAAAAACCGTTGGATTGATTTATGAAATATTTTAGAATCTGAAGTGTTACTAGCTCTGCCTTATTTGCTCCCTCTAGTGGGTGCAGAAGCTTCTTGTGAACATGCAGTGTAAAAGTGAAATCCTTCATGAGCTACTTCTATAAAATGGGATAATTTGTATTACAATTTGAGATTGTCTCCTTTGTGCAAAATTTACATGAGTGTGCAAGGTAACTTACAATACTGTCAACTGAATCAATTGGTATATAAATGTTTTCCCCCACAATTCTGTTCCCCTGTAATTTCTTGCCTGGTCAATGTTTCACTCTTGATCTTCACTGCACAAATCAACTTTCTGAGTGTAAATATAGTTAAGGCCCTATCATTCTGTTAAATACTTCAGGGTTGTTATGTTATATTGTGTTACCTCTAAGTTTTTTACTAGAATAAAAGCCTTTTTGATCAGCATGGCACAAGTGCAGAATAAAGTAAAATTTTCTGCTCTCACCATGTAGGCATAAGTATAATTTAAGAAGCCAACAGGTAAATAAGGTCAAATAAAATGTGAAGAAATAAATGCAATGTGACATGTATACCTATAACAGCTGTAATATCAGTGTAACATGTAATTTCAAAAGTGTTTTGCTATTGTCACTTGTAACATAATAGTCTGATGACAGATTTGAAGGTGGATAGTGAAATGGCTGCAGGAATCCTTACAGAGGGCTCTTCTTACACTGATTGATCGCTGAGGTCAGAGATGTCTTCAGCAAGTAGGGCAGGCTGATGCTGAGTAATACTGAGGAAAATTTTGCTGGAGAACAAGTCAGTAGGGCATGAGTGGTGTATATTTATTGAACTGATTTGTGGAAGTCTTTGACAGTTTCAAGACATGGTGTTGGGATTTGTGATAATCAGAAATTTTCAGCTGCTTGGAGAAGGTAGCATGGTCAGTGTGTCCAGTTGTCCTGGTTTAGGGCAAATTTGGGAGGAAACTTTTGAATAGGGTTCTTCTGGAGAGCAAACCTAAACGACCCCTCCCCCCAGCCAGTCTGGAAAAAGAACTTTATTGGAGAAAAGTGGAAAAAATGATTTATTTAACAAACAAAATGCCCACAAGTATAAAGAATGAATAATATGAAACAATGAAACTTCTTGCTGCTCCGGAGAGAGATGGTAAAACTGAGGAAGTCCTTGCTGTGAGGTGTAGCTCAGCTTGCTCAGTCGCCGCCAGTCTCAGTCTCTCCAGAGGTCCGGGTCCCAGTGGGCCACAGGTGTGAACCCTCGATGCTCCTCTGGGTTTTTTTAGTTCAGAGCACATTTAAACACTCTCACGAAAAAGGAAAAAAAAACAAAACAAACCAGTTTAGGGAACTTCTCTGCTTCAGTTAGCTAAAACTAACTAAAAGCTTAGGAGATCTTTGTCATACCGCTGTATGTGCTTCAGACGAACAACACTATCTTGAGGAAAAAAATGCAGAGCAGTGAGCTCTGTTTTTCAAAACAAACTGTGGACTTCTTCTTTCTGTGCTTTGTTCTCAGAACCAGTCTTAAAGGCACAGAGCTCAACATACAGCACAAAAGAACAGATGACTGGGGATATACGCATCATAAAGTCACCCTAGGACACCAGCTGGTGGAATGATACTGGCTGTAGCATTGTATGTGAGTTTTTTAAGGGGAAAAGTCAGGAAGACCAAAAGAGAGGCTAATAGGGGGACAACAAGATGAACTTGTAAATAGGCATATTCTCTGTACAACTGTAGATTAGAAAATCCCGAATGATAACTTCATCTTAAATCCTGAGAGTTGTTTCTTTTCCTCTAGGTTCCCTTCCTTAAGCATCTTTTAATTTAGTTTGGTGATTTCCCAGCCTCTGCAGGCATAGGGAAACGTTCTGCCATCCTGCTTCCTCCTCCTTTCTTTTTCCCCAAGGAAACTGTTCCTTTTTGAGCATCCTGCTGTGTTTACTTATTTGTGGATACCTTTTGACTAGCTGCTGGTAGGGTGGAGCAGGTTTTGGGAGCAAGTGATGTAGTAAACACTGGAAAAAGACCTGTGTTATATGGTGAGTCACAGACAGCTTTGTACCAGATCAGTGTAATCTGTTGCCTGTGGACTGCAGTAACGTATTTGAAATTTTCTAATTTATTTCTAGGATAAGACAGCAAAACTTGAGATGATGTTCAAGCTTGCAGGATGTGTTGTGCTGCTTGGAATTGCCACTTTGAACAGTTGTTAACATTAACAAATGCAAGACCATTCAGGATCTTTAAAGCAAAAAGCAATGACAGCTACGGAAATTCAATCTGGATGGCCTTAAGCATTCACCTGAGCAGGAGCTTCCAGTTTTAGTTTTCTTATTCAGTTAAGGTCTCTTCTGTCACCAAATTCTCTTCTCTTGTCTAGTCATGAATTATGACAATTATTTTTTCTAAGGAAAGAGAAAAGAACAAATAGGCCATTCAGGTTATGGAAGTGACAGAGTCAGTCTGTATGTTTCAGTTGTTTCCTGATGGGTATTCATTCTTTAGTACATAATGTACCTCAGCTCACAACCTCATTTAGGAAAAGATGTTTGCTTAGCTGTTTGGATGCCACAAGCAAATATTTATCAGTGTAATTACTCATTATTCCAACTTGAATTATATAAAACATGCAATATGGATACTAAGGCAGAAATTTTGGCTTATATATATCTTATCTTTATGTTATAGGTATTTTCGTATATTCCTATTACCTCAAAAGATTTTGTCCTTCTCTAACACCATTCTTTATAAAATATCACGTCATTGCTGAAATCAGCATGAAGCAGCTAAACTCATACAAAATAGTTGTAAGTTGTTGCCCTAAGGATTATGTACCTTCTAGTTTGATTGCACCAGTCTAATATTGAGAAAATATCATGTGCACAGATGATGCTTTAAGTCACAGGACTATGAGAAAGTTTAAGTGTATAGCTTACAAATTTTTGAACATTACCTATAGGTGTTAATGCCTGCCTGACTGTCCAGAAAGTGTGTGTAATTAAAAGGGAGATATGGTACAAAGTTTCAGTTCTTTTAGTTAAGGAAAACATAATACATGACTCAGCCTTTGCCCCTTTGCTGCTCTTTAGAAGAAGCCAGTTGAGCTTCATTAACTGTTGCTGCCTCAGAACTATGACTGTGATGTCTGGCTGTCTCAGAAGAAGATCTCTTGTTGCATTTCATATCCGTCAGTGTTTACAGTGTCCTGTCCTGTTGGAGTGGCAAAGAGATAAGGCTTATTAAAGTTCTTATCTTTGAGTTCAATAACATGGTAGATGATGCAGGTGCTAATAAAAAGAAATGTAATTTTTCTTTCAGAGGCTAGAAATAGTGGATTTAAACTTTGTGAGTGCAATAAAGGTATTTTATAAATGTAAGTCTGTGCAATGGATTAGGGTCAGATGGCAAAGTGCTTGGCTTTCTCCTGCCTTGATACAAACTCTGAAGCTTGAATGCCAGCCTGCTTTCTGAGCTGTTCTCTCTTCTGTCACCTACTGAGCAATAAATTGGTGATTCAGCAGCTGCTTAAGGAAGTAATGGGGCACCTTTGCTGAAGAAAGGGACAAAATGGGATGTTGCAGGGGGAGTAGGTGTGAGAGCAAAAGAACAGATTCATTTTTAGGAGTAGCATGGTTTCACTGCCATTGTTGTCACTATTTTCATCTGTCTGTGGACCCCCGTTGAGTAGCAAATGTATTGAGCAGGAGTGTACAAATACAGTGAGTTAGGCCAAACTGGGTTTGTGTTCATTAAGCTTTTGGAGTGTACACAGAAATATTTGCAGGGCTCTACTGAGATGGTTCTGTTTCACCATACAATAGCTCTGGTGTCTTTTAAGGTCCTATCAGTATGAATCTTAGAATTAATCTGACAGGATCTGTTGTAGTACTATTGGTTAGAAATTTGTTGATGTGCTTTTATATATTGAAAAGCAGTTTGTATTCCTTTATGTAATGTTTTACAGGGTGCCATAATGTAAGATTTACTAATGGGTAGAAAGAATTCTTTAACTGTATGGGTGACATAGGCTCTTTTCACTTCCTCTATTTTGTTAAGGGAGCTTCATCATATATTACGTTGAGGCTAACTTTGTCTCACTACATTTCCTGTGTCATGTTTTTTTTTTCCATTGTTAAAACCGGAAAACTGTATTTGAAGGTAATTTGTCACATACATGTAAATGGAGATATTGTCCAGAGTAATTCCTCAAAATTTTTTCTAAAGCTTCATTTTTCAGGGAATGAAACAGTACAGTTCAGAATTAATATGGAAATTACCAATCTTTTGAAAAATCTTAAGTCCTGTTTTATATAGCATTAGTTGGTTGACTTGTGCCAAGGACTAAGAATGATCTTGCATCAAATCTTTTATTTTTTGCACAAAGCCTGAAATGTGACTTCAAAAAACCAATAAATGTTCTGAAAACTTTACAGAAAAAAACCCAGTTGCACCCAGACACCCTTTTTTAATTTTATTGTAGATCTCCACATGATGAACGGGTTCTTCTTGTGAAGACTCAGAAGTCACTGTCTCAGTCTTTTGAAAATCTCTTTGATGAACCATCATATGGCTTATTACAAGTATGTATTATCTTTGATTTTTTTATTCTGAAGACATGTATTAAAAAAATGCACCCTACCATGTCACAAGAATATTCACTGAGTAATGATTTAATGCCATTGCAGAAGCAATAATGCTACTTATGACATTGTTAATTATTGCCAAGAATAATGCCATTATAGAAGCATTGACTGTATGCTAAACCAAATGCTTACTATAGAAAGTACATTTAATTGTAAATTGTTTTCTATGATGTAATAGCTTCTTAACTTTCCTGTGGTATTATTTCAAACCTATTCAAGTTAATGTTCTCTGTTATTCATACATTTGGGTACAGAAGGTCTTAGGGGGGAAAGGAAAAATTTTAGGAGTTACCAAAACAAAAAAAAATCTAATTTTCTAAGTTTTTCTTGACTAAGTATACTTTTTGTTGATATTTTCTGACACTTTTGAAGGGATAATGGAAATACAGCAGCAAAGAGGACAGTATTGGCTAAAAAAATATGGTTTTCTTTAATACTGCAGCTGCTTATCATTTTAGTGGGGCTTATGGACTTGTGAATGTCAGCAGCAAAACTTAAGTGACTTAAATGAGGCCAGAGGGTTGACCCACTGATGTGTTTAATTAAAAAAAACACCATGAATTAATTACATTAGTTTCTGGATTTAGCTGTCGTATCAAGATTTGTGTGAAATTCCTGGCAGAGTACATGATGGTTCAGACTGTTTTCTCTGTGAGGGGAGGGAAGCTGGGTGGAAGATCTGTTTTGTGCCAGGAATCACTGATGGCATGCAGTGGAGCTGATCCACTTCTATGCTTCAGGCTTACTGACAACACTGTTATCCAATCTTTCAAATCTATTATTATCTTCATACTTAAGATAAGTTTTTTAATCATGGGATGATTGTTTTGTATTACTACCAATACATGGAACTGAAATAATTTTGAGATCTACAGTACTTTTCCTGATACTTTGCTTTGAGTACAAGAATTACAATTAGATATATATTACAAATTTATTGTAAATACCAATGTTTGTGTTTTGCTTGTTTTCCTTGTTATAACAGAAATGGAAGAAAGATCCATACATAGTAACAATGGGAAAATTTTCCAAAGTCACAAACTATATTGTTGGTAGTTTACGTTCAAGTGATCCATCAAATCAGAGGCGACCACCATCAGAAATGGCAGACTTTTTCAATGATACCATTCCAGGGCTGAAGATAAATCAGCAGGAGGAACCAGGATTTGAAGTCATTACACGAGTGAGTCTATAAATTTATGATACAGATGCACTGATTGTTTTTATGCACTCCTTTAAAAGAATGGCAGGACTTGAAGCATGATGAGTTATACTGTTTATGCAATCATGGCATATTACCATTTATTCTCAAGAGTTAAGATCATAATCAGTTACTTTTGAATATGTCATTTTTATGCATGCAAATGCAAGTTTTCTTTGAAAGGAAGTTTGTAATTAATTAAATAGTGACTATAGTTGTGTTAGAGGCGCAACCTTGAAATTTGACCGATTTTATGTTCAGTGTTTCCTCTGAGGTCAATTAGAGCTACATTAAGTAAAATTGTAGAATGCAGGCTAATAACCAACGTTCTTGGCTAATTGCACCTAATATTTCAGTTTCTTTTAAGATTAAAACAAAATACTTAATTGGATGAAAAAATCTCTAGGGTGTAAAAATTAGATTTATGTATGATTTGAACCAAAGCTAGAATGAACTTATAATTGGATCATGAATCACTGTGGACACCTGTTGTAGTCTTTTACAGATGTGTGGAAAAGGTTTATTTTTAAATGCTTGTGATTATTATTTAAGCAGCTTACATATTTTTAAAAATTAAACTGTTTTATATGGGGGATTTTTTGAGTTCAAGCTAGTGTTAATATCTTAGCTGCATTAACTATGTAATTCTAAGTTGCTGCTTAGCACTTAGTTGATTTATCAGTGAGAAAGAGTGTAACAAATGCTATATATGTAAAATAACATTGACCTCTATGTCTTCATCTGACAAATGCCTTGGACTTCTAAAGAGTTAAACCACAGTTTTGGGGGTTGTTATCATAAAAATATTTTTAGGAAGTAAGAATTTACATTCTGCTGAATTCTCCTGTACTTAGACATGCAATTTGGGAACTGAGAGACTGAGCACATACTGAAACTTCTGATGGGTGTTATAAATTCTGAAAGTACATACATCCTTGGGTTTTTTAAGAGGCTGTGTACCAAAACTGATCTTTCGAGTCACATTGTGCAGTCTGTGTAAGGGTAGCATCTCCAAACCCAAGCTGGTTTTCAGTTCTCTCATAAGAGGCACTCATGTATCAGGAATGTGTTTTTGAAGTGAAGCTCCTGATTGTTCTTGTTTGCTGTGTTGCATTAGTTTATGGGAAGCTAGCTCAGAGGTGTTTGTGGAGTTAGAAGGTTATTCAAAGCACACATACATCCTCCAAAATCTGAAATATTAACACGTATAGCCACGTCCTCAGCACCAAGTGTCTTACTCTGCTGATCTGCTTGTTCACTACTTGTTCATGTGGGTGCAACCTTAGATCCTTAGAGTGGCTAACTGAGGTATGTGCATGTGGAAATGTAATTGCACTGAATATAAGGAACTGGCAAGCTTAGTACCACTTGTGCAGTTGTTTGCAGCTACTGAAGCACTTTATCGGGATTCATGTAATGCCTTTGTGTGTGTTTCAGATCGACCTAGGGAAACAGCCTGAAGTTAGTAGAAGAGAGCCTGTGTCAGCTGAAGAATGGGCTAAGAATATGGACTCTGAAGGAAGAATTTTAGATGTTGACTACATAAAGCGATTGATATTCAAAGGGGTAACTAGTTTTTCTAAATTCAGCGAGATCTATGGCTCGATTCTGGCTTTTACTTTCCTTCCCAAACCGTGGCTGTGCTGCTTTCATTACACTTGTAATGTTTCATGCAGAACTTTGAGCATGACTCAGACAGTCCTTATTGAGAGACTTCATAAAGCACGGTTTCATGCCAGTCAAATACCTCAGCAGTCTTGCAGCTATATAAAGTGCTCTGCAAGGAGAGTGATCTTGTGGTTGGCTAAAGGAAATGAGTTGAAAATACCAAAACTTAAGTGATAAAACAAATGAAAGTGGAAAAAAAAAAGTGTTTCAGTGTTAGGATATTTGGTTTATTCTTTTCTCTTAAAAGGTTTTTTCTTATCCTTCTCCAGAAAAAGCTTCTGGTTTTGTCCAGCAGTTTGGTGGGATTTGACCCTCATCAGAGAAGTACTAAACACTTTTGCTGATATTTTTAATTGAACTGAGGGGTTTTGCAGTTGAATGTGAATTTAATCTCTGTGATGGAAATTTTGAAAACTTAATTGTATCCTGTAGCTTTTTCACTTGATATTACTTCAGTTTTTCTGTATTTTGGTGGGAATCCAGCTGCCTTTAAGGCATTCATTGTGTGCCTGCTGATGCATACTTGCAAGCACAAGTAGAGAATAATACTGTTCCTTAATATTCACATGCCTGATGTGCCCAAATAAGGACCCTTCCACAATCATGAGAAGTACTACAGAACTTTTCTTCTTGTAGCCCACTTTCCTGTCATCTCTGCCCATTGCCAGGAAAGTGAGTGCTCTCTTTTATTTATGACTGAAGATCCCCAAAATGGCGATAGCAAAAGTTCTTTATTCTTATGATTGTACTGTAGGAGTTGCAAGAAGCTCTCTTGATGAGAGCAGGATATGATTCAGCTCCATACATTTTTGCCATCTAAAAATGTTAAGCATTATTTGGAAAGACTTCTGACAGGCAGGCTTCTTGAGTGGATACTAGTATTTTTGACTGAAAGGTCCATTGAAGGTGGGCCATGTCTTGTGAGATGAAAATACTTGTTTAAAAAACCAAATAAATGGAAGACTAGTCCTTAAGATCACATGGTGGCAAGACTAGAGGCTTGGCAACTGTAACCAGAAGCACCATTATATTTATATAGACACATTTTAAAGGTACTTTATTTTGCTTCCTGAAGTCTGTGATGCCTGTAAGGTTTTTATTTTTAGCAGTTAAGCAAAAATATAGGAAGAAAATTATTTTCTGAAGTTTGTTTTTTTTTAAGTGTGAATCCAGTGCTTCTACAGTTTTCTGGTTAGTCATACTCTTTTCCTCCCTAGGTGTGATACCTAGTTAGCATATGAGACATGGCTCCAGCGTAAAAAGAAACCAACCTGAAGTCGCTGCTTTGAGAAGTGTTGTATCAATCTAGGAATGTTTCCTCACATTATGGAAATAGTTTTGTTAATGCTTCATATCCGTTTTTCCCTAGGGTCTCTGCCATACTTTAAGAAAAGAGGCATGGAAATTTCTTTTGGGGTATTTTCCTTGGAATAGCACTAAAGAAGAGAGAGCAAATCTGCAAAAAAGGAAAACGTGAGTACAGTCACTTTTTTCTTACAAAATAAATTTAAAAGCTGCATCTTTTTTTAAGATATAGTGATATAGAAAGCCTTTTGAAACGCAGCTGCTGTGTGTTTCAAATTGTTGAATGGAAGAACACATGACATTTTCTTGAAATATTTTGTACGAAAGACCTTACATAAGTAGGGTGTTGTTACTCTATATATCTCAACGAATTGATGGATCAAATGAAAGCTTAAATAAAAAAAATGAAGTGTGAATGTTTAGTTTCAAAATTGTCTTTCTTCTTCAGGGATGAATATTTCAGGATGAAACTGCAGTGGAAATCTGTCAGTGAGGAACAAGAAAAGCGAAATTCAAGATTAAGAGATTACCGCAGTCTAATAGGTAAATTCACATTTAGAAACATACCTAACTGCACACACACTTTTAAAAATTAATATGAAATTGAAGAAAGTACCCTTTTGAAGAGCCTGCGTGAAGAGGCACTAAAAACAAAATACTGCTCTTTTCAGAGTTGTCTAAACTTGGTTTTATACTTAATATCAAAACTTTCTCAACTAGAGTAACTCAGAGCTTTACATATTAGTGTTACAAACTGGCTGGATTTTTAAGCTTCCTTTATTTAATAAGAAAAGACTCTTCATTTTGTGTTATGTCCTAATGTGTTTTTACTGGAAATGTTAAAATAATGACATACAGTAAGAATGTGTTAGTTTATAATTTCTTATAGGGATTTGTGTATATGCATTCTGACTTCTGGATTTTTACACCCATTTGTAAAAATTTCATCAAATATGCTGAGTATTAGCAGTTTGTATCCTCAGTTCTCTTTGGTAGTGAGATTTGGGCACCAGTGTTTAGGATTACTAAATATTTTTTCAGGTGACAGGCCAAGATTTTTTTGTTAGTCTGAGAGAAAGACTAAACTTATTTCAGTCAGTTATCTAACAGGCAAGCTGAAAGGGTCAAAGTAGTCTAGTCTTGGTAGATTAATAAACTACGTTTTTAGAGTATAACAGGAAAAAAAAATATTCTGAGTTAAAAAAGGCCCGGAGTTTGTTTCTGTTGAGACAATTATTTTAATTTTTAAGCATTTGAAATGAATGTGGCAATATTGGCATTATGTGGTAAAACAGATCCGAAACTACAAAATATGCCCTTTATCAAACTGCATTCAAAATTTTGCAAAATTTCAAAATACGCTGGTCTTGAATTTCACCTTATTAAAGAGTATACTGGGTGCTTGGTATGTTTCAGGCATCAAAACTGCCTGATGAAAGAGGCAGTTTCATCTGCTATGAGATACAGGAGCTTGTTGCATAGTGTTTATAAAATGTTGTTATGAACTTTCACAATACCACGATATCTCTGAGCTGATCATGTGGGAACTTTCCAGCTATGGCTTATGCTGCGTTGCATCAGTATTCATAAATGGCATTGTAGAGTTAACTCGCATAAAATTGGTTTTAATCCTCTTAAGTGTAAAACATTTTTGCTGAATTATCATCAGGATTTTTTTCCATAAAATGCATTATCAAAGAAAAGGCAGAAAGCTTTAAAATATGTTTGTGAGCAAATCCTTTCACTGCAGATAGGAGGGATTTTCTTTATTTTAAAATATTCTTTATTTTCAAATGACATTCCGTTATGCAGTTGTCTCTTAACACTTCAAAGCTTTGCAGCAGTGTTTGAGGAAGAAATCATCAGCTTTCACATTCTGAATTAATTTGATGCTGGCTTTGTAGGACTGGTTTTGAAAGTGTTTTTAAATCTGGACTGTTTTCTTAGAAAAAGATGTTAACAGGACGGATCGAACAAATAAGTTCTATGAAGGCGAAGATAATCCAGGACTGATTTTACTTCACGATATTTTGATGACCTATTGCATGTATGATTTTGACTTAGGTAAGTTGTGTTCCTCTGAATGTAAAAGCCTTCTTGGCTTCTGATATGCAGCTTTGCTTATGCCAAGTCCTATTAATAGAATTGAACTTACGTTGATTACAATACTTTTTGTAAATGTTTTAAAAACGATTTAATATTTTGTAGTATTTAATGATGTAGATAACTCCGTTCAATTTTTCTTCCTCTTCAATTTGGTGCCTGTCTTAGGCATCTGAACTCATCAGTTATGGGACTGGGAATTACATGGTAGTTCGTCTTCACCACAGACCTACTGTTGTGGGGTTCTTTTGTTGTTTTGGGGGTTTTTGTGTGGTTTTTGTTAAGTTTTTGTGGTTTAGGTTTATTTGTGTTGATTTTTTTAATAGAATTGAGGCAGGCTTGCTTTTCAGAGTTTTAAATGGGTTTGGGTCTTTGGAGCTTGAGTGTTACATATATTTTTAAGACTGATAATATCAATAAAAATGATAAGCCAGCTGCCACTGCTGTAATTAAAGCTCAGCCTGCTGAACCAGCTGTTTGTAATGTGGTGTTCTTGTGAATATTTTAAAAGCTGGTTCTTGAGAAGTGCACTTAGCAATCTGTCAAAAATTACGTTTTAGTGCATGCATCTGCTGCAGAGGGAAGAGCATATAACATCTTGCTTTAATCTCAGTGTTAGTGTGATGGCTGAGTCTTGGCTTCTTGTTAATTGTCTTGAGAGGGAGGGAAAGATACTTGTTAGATACTTGTAGTTGGTATCCCCTCCACTCCTGGCATGACATTTGGCTGTTGTATACTTAGGAGTTTTTTGTGGTAATCTGTGTCAGAAGTTTTTGGATTCTAAAAGCCCACTTTGTGCTAGATTTTGAAAACAAAAAGTAAGATGAAATATTTAATTGCTAGTAAACATGCTGCAGAGCTGTAGTTCTTGTTAGCTTTTGTTCTCTCTGAAAGAGTGTCTTGATCTTTGGCTTGAAAAAAGAGGAAACTAAAACTGACGGTTTAAACATAGCTCTGTCACCTCTTTCCACATTTCAACATTCATTAATGCACAGTGGCATTATAGGTGAAAGTAAAGCAGATTCACCACCCACTCCATTAAAAACATTGTTGAGATGGCTTAAATGTGCACAATGGATAAGTCTTGTGTTTTATAAGCAAGCAGGAATAATGGAAATACAGTAAATTTGACATAGTAACTGTCCAAGGCTTCTGCACATTTGTGCAGTGCTGCTCTTAATCTTTTGACATCAGCTTTAGAGGGATCTGAAAAATGCCGCAAACTGTCAGATAGGGGAGGGGACAGAACAGCTGTTAACAGAATATTTTTCTGAATTAATTCCTTAATTCTGCATTAATGAAATTTGTTTTATTATTAACTAGCCTTTAAAAGTGTCTTGGACAGAATTTTCTCTGCATTTATTTTTAGTTAGTTTTGTTCCTCACATAGTTAATACTACAGCTATTTTTTTCTTTTGACCTTTTAATTATTTACATGTTTGCTGTTACTTATTCTATTTTTCTTCTCACAACTGCTCTGTATTGTCAGTTATTGACTCTAATCCTCTTTTCACTTACACAGTTGCAATTATATCATTAAGAAATAAAGTCAGCCAACTGAGAAATGTTATGTTGAACCAATCACTGATGATAGAAACACACATTAATTGTGTTCTCCTATTTAGGGAGGCCAGCAACAATTGGGCAATAGATAAGCTGACACTAGCATTAGTGGTAATTGGAAGAGCTGGGAAAAAGGGGAAAAATTACCTGTAAAAATCATTATGCTCTACTTAAATGGACTATTAGTTGCAAACAAGAAAGCTGGAAGAAGCATTAAAAACCGAAAAATTTGAACTTTTTTTATACAACTAAAATTTTATAGCTGTTTGTAAAAATTACATGCTTTAGTGGGCATTTCCTTCTCCAGTTAAATGACATCTTCTCTTGAAAGTGTGTGAGTACTTTTTAGGTGGTATGAACTTTATTCACCAGTTCTAGGCACAAAACCTAAATGCATGTCCTTGAATCAGATCTAGATATGTGTTGCTTTTGTGCTTCTTGCAAGCAATACTTTACTATTAATTCCCTTTCTTACTTTGATAGGTTGAATTCTTCATTGTTGTCTGCATGGTTCAGAAAAAGTACTGTCCAAGCAGAACAGTCCCAACTTCCTTAAATAAAGGAATCCTTACAGCGTGTTCAGTGACAGAAAACAAAGTGTAAAATACAAAGTTTTCTTCATAAGAACAGTTGCACTGAGATTTTCTGGAATTGCAACTCAGTATCTCTTTAAATGAATTTGAAAAGAAAATCTTCATTGGGAGTGGGTGGGGGAGTGCAAAGATATTCAAAAATTTTAAATGTCTAGAAGAAAGTAACCAAGTACAAATAGAAAGGAGACTATATACAGGTTCATATTTGTGATGGTGCAAGGTATACACTTAGTCTTAAAAATATCAATATAGGCTCCTGAGTTCTAAATAGGAACATTTTTACTAAAAATCTATTGTCTACAAAGTCAATTTGTACATATTTTAACAGCTACTAGAGCAATGTGTTTGCTTTATGTTCTCTTAAGATTGGTAGAAATGGCTGATAAATCTTATTAGATCTGCTGCATGTTGGTGCCTATTAATGCAAATTTGTCTTTACTCATAGTTGAATTGGAGAATTATAGTATCTGCATGTGCTAACATTTGTTTCGCTAAGTCATTCATCACACTTGAAAAATTACTTTTTAACTGCTGAGTTTAAATTCCTTTTTGCTTTTTTCCCCCCCTTCTGCTTTTTTCTCCATCAAGGTTATGTCCAGGGGATGAGCGACTTGCTGTCACCTGTCTTGTATGTTATGGAGAATGAAGTAGATGCCTTTTGGTGCTTTGTATCATACATGGATCAAATGGTAAAACAAGGCTTTTTTAGCTCACATAAACAGATAAACTACACATAGTATTTGGGGTTAATTTTATTTTATAAATTTCCCTGGGTTTTTTGAATTCTTTTAAAGCAGTCATTTTATGTTTGGAGTCAATACACTTTTGTTGATTGAAGTTTGCAATAGTATTGCTGTACAATACAGACATATTCGGCTCTTTGAGAATTCCAAAGTAACCGTCACAGACAAATTTGTGTTTATCAGGAGTCCTCAAGCAGGATTTTCTTTGGGATAATGGTTTCATTGTATACCTGCCTTTTGGCTTTTGTTCAATGCAGTTTAGACTTCCCACAAACTGAAGCTTTTATGGCCTGTGCATGTGGCAAAAGAGTGCGTGACTGATAGGAAAGTAAAAGAAAATTCAGGTTTTTTGTTAGAGTGCAGTCATACTGCTTGGAAGGACAGAGCTTAGGCAGATTTAAACTATCATTTGTTACATACAAAAACGTTAGCAAAGAAACAGTTCAGTGCTTTAGTTAAACTTGTCAGTAAAAGGCAGACATTTCATTAGATAGAAGTACAGTTAAATATCCATACATTAAATACCTAAAGGGTGAGGAACACTGTTGCAATAACAAAACTTCTTTTAAAATAGCAGCAAATCTCAAAATTGAGTTAATAAAAATGACAGTGCTAATTTTTTATTCCATACAGCATCAGAATTTTGAAGAACAGATGCAGGGTATGAAGACACAACTAATTCAGCTGAGTCATTTGCTTCGTTTACTAGACAGTGGATTTTGCAGTTATTTAGGTAGGTGTATTATTCATGCACAGTAACTGAAACAGCTCCCCGTATTCTGTTCCTTAGCAGTCAAAATATGATTCCAATATTATGAGTTCAGGAGTTGTAACTTTATAATGCCTAAAATATTTCAATAATTGCTCTATGCTTATTGAAAAACAGGGTCATCCTGTTACCAATTTTAAAAAATATGCTCTACTGTGGCAATTATCTTTGATTCAAAAAGGGCCTGCCATCTTAAAAATTAGTGGTGTGAGCATGTGCCTGTAAAGCGTGGGGTTTATTTTTTTTTACCTGTTGTCTGGACCAAATTTGATGCTTCTGAAATGTCACACTCTTATTCCTAGAATCTCAAGACTCAGGCTACCTTTATTTTTGCTTCCGGTGGCTTCTTATCAGATTTAAAAGGGAATTTAGTTTTCAAGACATTCTTCGACTCTGGGAGGTAAGGAAATATTTAATCACACAAATTCCAGCAGTTTTTGGATTTTAGAACAAAAAGCATGGATCATTTTGCAAAGTGTTTAATAGTCTGATAAATTAAAAAAAGAAAGGATTTAGTATCACAATGTGAGGACAAGCGAGCATTTCTTATGTCTTTTTAGCCTAAAGAATAATTTGTGAAGTTAATGAAAAATACTTACTGGAGCTGGTCTGGATAAAGTGGCTTTTTCAAAAAGATTTGGACAGTAGCCTTCAACTGAGACTCTTAAGTGAAAATAGTAAGTTAACTGTTAATGGAAAACAGCTCACGATAAAAGAGCATTTTTTTGATTAATTCCTTGGTATTGGTGATTCTTTATAGATTGACTTGAATGAAACACTGTCAGTGTAGTTTGTGTTAGCTAAAATCATGAGAGGAGGATAATGTCAGAAGATTGTTAACCTTGATGATAAGCCTTGTAATGCCAACCAACACGGTGTAATGTTCTGATAATTCTGGGTTAATGAGATCTTTTTTTGGTTTAGGTGATCTTGGGATCAGATGGAATAATTAAAATAAACGAATATTTTTGTCTTTAATCTTTTGTTTCAAGAAAATTGAAAAGTGTGTCAACAGTACAGTCTTACTGTCTAAGATGCTTTCAACAGGGGCGCAATATTCACTGAAAACTCAGAAGAGAATAAATGTTCAGATGAATGGAGAAAGTATTTTCTAGGACAAAATGTCATGTGTGGTGGGGAACAGAAGGGTAATGAAAAGAATGGGGCTGAGATGCATAAAGTTTGTACTATAATGAAAAATAATGTTTCTGATGTGATGAAAAATAATGTTGATACTTTTATTTACTTTTTCCACTAATAAAAAAAGTCACATAAAGAGGAGGACCAGTATTTTAAACTGTCTAAAGTAAATATTTTTTAGCTTTTTTTATCATCAGTTGGTGGAATTTACTATCACAGGGTATTGAGGTGGTATTTCAACCAGAGGACAAAAAAGTTTATGGATAACATTAATAAATAAGGAAACCAATATGTACAAGACCAGAAGAGTTCTTTTATTCCAGGATATAAATGATAATGATTTGGGAGGGGAGATGCACTCATCTCTTTGCCCAACATATTATGTTGTCTTCTCAATATTTTTTTAAAGACTAATTTTTCTTTTTAAGTTGATGACAACAGTACTTTTATTTATAGTTTATAGTCCCAGGCTAGCATGGTTTTATCACCTCTGCTTTAATGCATATATGTATGTACATACAGAAAAGAAACACTCTATTTCTCTCCCAAATTTTTTTTTTCCTCTTAGGGGAGACGATGGAAACCTATTGATATATGATAGTCTTGTAGGCTTCTTACAGCACATCATAATGTATGTTTACTACAAGTATTCAATTTCTTTGCTAGGAGATTTGGAATGGGAAAGGGAATATCTTGTTTTCCTTTTTAAGACAAAGTAATTAAGGCATTATGTTGATGTTTATGTGAAGGCCAGTGTCACCTTGATCAGTCCAGCTTACAGTGGGCTGTATTTTCTCCTGTGTATAGCCATGCAGGTCCACTGGTATCAGTGAAGTAAGTGGCATTTACAAAGGCTTTAAAATTAACTACTTTTTTTGGTATTTGGCTGAGCAAACCTCATGTCCAGTTTTGTAATAGCATGTGAATTGAGAGAATCCATTTGAAGGCTGTATTACACTGTGACATACTCGCAGAGCATAGATGGTACCTCTCCTTCATACCATTCTGAGATTTCAGTCCCTGGTTCTAGGACTTCTGGGGCGTTTTCTGTCTAATGTGTTAATTTCAGGATTCTGGTGGATGTTGCATGCAATGCCTTTTGTGTGTGGGTTAAACTTCTCTGGCTGTGGAAAGGTTTACTTTTAGCTCATTTTAGCCCAGACGGTCTACTGACTCACTTCTTGGCTGTCCCAAAATTGAGAGTAGTTCAGTCCCTCCTTGACCTTGGAGAGACAGGCAATATCACCTGGTATTTCCAGCCAGTTCTTAATCTTCTGTTTGCACAGTGGGCTGCTTAGAAGAAACCTGGAAGAAAAATTCTGTAATAAAATTACAACTAACTCACACCCAGCTTGGGTGTTATTCTTGTACCACTTGTGTAACGTAAGGCCAGAAGGACTTGGGAATCAGTTACTGTATATATATTGGTTACAATATTCATGGCTGCTGAGGTAGGGCTAGAACAAAGGAGTCCTTACTTGTGTAGCTATATTGGAAGGAAAAAAGAAAAAGAGTTATTGCTACTTATTTTTATATTACTTTCACATTTATAATTTAAATGTTGTTTTTTCTTCCATCCTTCCAGCATGTTGTGATGCTGCTGTTATGTGTTTACATACATAACCTTGATAAACTTTGAAAGGTTTATCAAAAATGGTAGCAATGGATTTTTTTTTTTGCAGCAACTTGATGTTGAACAAAATCAATGCACAACTGTCAATATTCCTTCTTATGAATTAAGAGTAGAAGAACACAATAGTGTGTAGACAGACTGTGTTTGGTAGATTATAGGCATTTTCATTCAACTGTTATTTTTTATCAGCCTACTTGCATTCCAGTCTTTCTCCTGGAGTGAGAGAATGCTTTAAGAGAATATTGGTTGTCTGAAAAAGATGCAAAATTTAATTTCTGAACTGGATTTTAATTGAAACATTCAAGATTAATTGCACCTTATTTTGGGTGAACTTGGTTTGGATATCTTGGTGATTTATGCAATTCTCTTCACAGGTTACATGTACTAGTGATGAAAGTTCAAGTATAAGCTCTTACTCAGCTATAAGACTCTATTCCATCAATAATGATGAAAAAGCTTTTTTGCTAATGAAGTAACTAATTTTCAGCAGTCTGATTTCTTACCTGCCTTTTTTGAGAGTAAATCCATTGTCTTAAATCCCTTTATCTGTCAGGGCAATTTGTGCAAACAGACTTTAACTTCTTTCTGGTTTTGTTGGCAAAATTGTTTTCCAGCTTTCTGCCCACCACACATGTTCCTTTCAAATACTTTTTTTTTTTTAAAGATTTTTCTGAATGTGCTAAAATAGAGTATTAGTACTGAGGTTGCACTTTGCTGTCCCAGTGAACTCAAGAGTGATTAATTGTGTCCTCCATGGGACCGAAAGCCAATGTGTCTTCAGTCAGAAAGGAATACCCACCCACCCCCACTACCTGCATGTACATGTCTGAGGTCCTCATAGTGGCAGGATTGGGAACAACTTCAGCACCTTATTTATAAACAAAGCCTTTTTAGCTGCTGCTGGGCATGACACAATTCTGCCAATTGACACTTAATGCAGATACTCTAAGCCGCACAAATAATTTGTTAGCTTCAGTTACTTGTGTTTCACATGAGCTGAGGCAGAGCCCACATTCACAAGACCACATGCTCAAGCAGTTTAGTAGCATTATAGTGCACAGTGTCTTAAGAACCAAGCATTTGGTGACTCAGATTTTCAGTTGTCTCTAAAGGGCCAAAAGTAAAATTTGAATAATTTTACAAATGCTAAGTTGCTTTCAAAACCAGCTTATTGTTAGTTAAGTGATTTGGCCGGAGGACTTATTTTCTAAGAACTACTTTTCAGAAGAAAAGTATAAGCATTTCAAATGTGGGGTTTTTATATTTCAACAGGTCATGTGGACAGAATTGCCCTGTCAGAATTTTCATCTTCTCCTTTGTTGTGCTATCCTAGAATCGGAAAAACAGCAAATAATGGACAAGCACTATGGCTTTAATGAAATACTAAAGGTATCAAAATCTCATGGATTATTGTGCTGGTTTTGGCTGCAGTAGAGTTGTCTTCCTAGTGGCTAGTATGGAGCTGTCTTTTGGGTATTAAATTAAAATATTATTTAACTTTTTGGAGTTAATGCAATATGATTGTGGTTATCGTTGGGGGAGGGAAAGGTGCATACCATCTTCTGAAGGGTTAAATGTCAACTGAATGTCTATCTTGCAGGCTTTCAAAATGATATTGGATGTCTGTGTTCAGTGATAAGATCATTAATAGATGGAAAATGGTTCTCCCCTCAGACAATTGCTTATTATATTTAATACTAACTTTCTAGATTAGGTCTTCTGTGATCTAATTTATCACCTCTGAAAATGTGAGCTGCTGGGGGACGTATGCAGGAGGGCCAGATAGTTTGTCACATTTGGAGGTACTATGGATTCCTCTTGCAGACCTTGGATGCTGGTGAAAGGCAGCTGTTCCATACTGTATCTTTAAGTAGCCTCAAAGCTTATAGACTATGCCTAGCATTTCATAGCTTAAGGGGCAGGCTAGTAAGGTGCATACAGTATTAGTGTATTTTGGATAAAACACAGTTATCATTTATCTCACTATGCCTTGTAAATCTATTTTTAGCATATCAATGAACTGTCTATGAAAATCGATGTGGAATATATACTCTGCAAAGCAGAAGCAATTTCTATGCAGATGATGAATTGCAAGGTAAAGATATCTATCTACTGTGAATATTTATAGACAGTAAAAGTATGTAGTTAGCTATAAGTGTTCATGTATGACTTGTGAAATAACTGAATGCCTGGGTACAGTAAAGCATGTTGTGTAGCTGTGCAATGCCTATGTTCAAGAGGTCTGTAAGCAAGAATGATTTTATAGAGTAATACTGTTCACTGGGGGAAAGCTGAATTGTACTTTTTGGTTGTGATTTCTCCACTCTCTAGGTAACATCAAGAAATTTGATGTTTGGTGTGCTTGAGAAAAGCTATTTGAAAGGTGCATTGCATTGAAAGCATGCCGGACTTACTACTAGGCAAAAACTAGTGGGTCACTCAAAAATAATTTTAATAACACAAAGTGTAATTGTAATAATTGATTAGACTTTTGTAATGAAGATTATATTGTTATTCAGAAATTGATTCCTGTATGTGTTCCCTTTGCTGTCTTTTTAAAAGGCAGCTACAGAAAATGGTAACTGTAATGTAAGTAATGCTGAGACAGATGCTTTCAGTACAGGTAAGTTCAGATGAATGATTGCTGAGATGAGTGAGTACTGGGAATGCAGGCTGGACAGAGGGGACTTAGTTGTTAACTTTCTGAATTTAGTTACGGTGATTTTGAATATTTCCCCTGCTGCCTCATTTCTAGGAATTGCCTCAAACAGTGAGTGAGATCCTGGGGATAGAGAACAGTTCAGTAACACCGGATTCAGATACTGGAGAGGATGAGAGCGGAGCAGAGTTGAGCTGTGCAACGTCGCTCTATCAGAGTGTCTCAACCCCCGTGGTCGCTGCCAATGGGACGAGGGACGGCGCTCCACAGACGGCCGAGACTCCGAGCCTGACTCCTGCGTAATTACACTCGCTCACAGTGGAGAAAGACTTTTACTGAGCACGTGTTGTTCAAGCACTTGAGAGATGGATATTTAAATTTGGTGTTGATTAAGCTTTAAGGTTGTAAAGAAAATCTGTACTGTAATGCTTTTGCATTAAAGCTTTACAACATGACTCAACTATTTTTGTAGTTTCTTCTACCAAAATAGCCTTTTGTTTTCAATAACATTCCTTAATATTTTTGTAGCCAAGTGCATTTTCTTTTTGCTGGTAAACTGGAAATGGATGGTGATTAAGAATGAAAGAAATTTCTGCATTTGATGAGCTTTCACACATGTTGATATAAGACAGTGTGAGCTCTTTGATTTGAGCAGATTCACAATATGCCAGCTGAAGCTGCTGTACAAAATTTTCAAGCTGAAGTGATGCTGATGTGCTAAAGGAGGATTCTTTTGTAAATGGATTTTCCCTATCTCAAATGTTTACAAAAATACTTCTAAGTATTTGTTCCTGGTTGAATGTAGATTTGAAATGGACATTCATACTTGCACAGTTTAATGTCCAAAAACTGAATTTTGTGTAATTGGGAGTGGATGAACAGTATATTTTTACATTAACATATCTTCACTTTATATCTACATATATATATTTACACACATACACATACTATATACACAAATGTTTGTGAATACTAAAAAGGATAGTAATATTTTCAATATCTGAAAAAACTTGACTGTTCATTCATATGAATCAGTTTGACCAGATTAATGCATAGCTCCAACCTGGGCTCTTTTTCAGAACTTTTCTAACTGAAGGTGACTTTCATGTGAATACATTCAGTACTACACTTGATGTAATTTTGCAATTGATATCTTGCAAACTTTACTAATGTTCGTATTTGCTAATATATTAACTGATCAATTAACTACTTACACTGTTTTTATGGCAACATTATCTGGAGAATTAATAAGCAGGTAATAAAATAGCCAACCAACAAACCACACACCAAAATAGTGATCACAATTAACATTAGTGCATTTTTTGTATCTGCAAAAGGCAGTGAATTTATTCCATGCCATGCTGATGTCCTTTGACGTTATGTGAAATTTAACATAACTGATTAAGTGTATTCATTATTTGGTAACTATTGTACATATATAAAATAAAAGTCAAAGCTGATTTAGTGTTTTTAATTAAATAATATTTAGAGAAAAAAATCTAGTTGTCTGGTTGTTAATGTAAGAACGTGAGACAGGGGAGAGCTAGGGGTTAGTTCATGGATATGACATATTTTGTGGGTAATAAAGGGTTGTGGGAGTTTCTGCTTGTTAGTACAGTGGAAACATGCCTTTCCTCTCTACGTAGTTAAGTGTGGGATAGGGCAGAGCTTTCTTTTCTTTTGGAGCAGTTTTCTTTTACAAATGTTATTTATGCCATCTTAAGCAAATACAAGTAATACAAAAGGCTTTAATAGATAAATCAAGTTACAATAATTTGTGAGTTGATTCAACTTCTCTCACCAGTTGTGTGCAAACACTGGACAGCTGAATCAATACAGATTTTGGTTTTAATATCGTCAGTGTGCTATCGCTCATCAGTTAATAAGAACTTGAGTCCTATGCTGTGAAAGTCAAGGATTCACAGCTCAGCTTTATCTGTAGCCTTTCATTTCCTGCCCAGGAAATTACTGTGAAGCGTCCTGCCTTTGTTCCCTGGTGAGCATTGTACTTCTTGGGAGTTAATTTAATGTGACAGAATACAGAAAGGCATTAGAACTTAGATATTCAACACTTTGCTTCAAAGATGTTAAGCAAGTTAGTTTCAGTATTTTTTGGAGCACCTAGTTCACTTTGAAGTGTACTTGCAAAATATTTTTCATCAAAAATTATGTTCAATGAAACTAAGGGGAAGGAGGAGGGAAATGTCTACAACAGAAATGCAGCAGGCAAGCTGTCTGTTAACTGTGCGTGGTTCTTAGTTATCCAGGATGTGCAGCCACAAAAACTCTATTGAAGATACTAAGATCTCAAAGTACACCATAACTGATTGAACATGGATATTCGAATGTCTGAGAAAGGCATATTTAAGTGGAATTCTGTAATTAGAATTATAGCCCTAGCTGCTAAAAAAATCTACCAGTCCTTGAAGTAAAGTTTGCCTTTCCTTTTTGGGTATAATTGTTCATCTTTTCCCTTTCTATTCAGCACTTGGATTTCAAGGATGAGAAGGTTGCTTTTGAGCTAACAGTGAGCAGTTGCTGTGGAGGGCTTGGGGTAGGTAGGCTTGCTCAGCTTCTCAACTATAAGATGAAAAGCCCCTTGCAGCATTCATTATCTGTAGTTTCCTTCCTGCTGACAGGCAAGCTTGCAAAGAATTGCAGGAGGAAACTCATCCTCCACCAAACTATTCCTGATTATTAGGGATGGATTTAGTCTTAGTGGAGACTACGAAAACACTGAGAAGCCCTAATCAGGATCATGATGGCTAAAATGCCATGAAATGCTTTGGGTTGACTGTTCAGGATGCTTAAATTTCTTTTGTATTTGAATGACTTAGATTGCTTAGAATTAATAAATTTGAACTAAACCAGAACACAGTTTGGTCACAGTTGTCAGGCCGTAAAAAAGGCAATACTGGTTTAATTCTTGCAAACCTGTTTTGGTTTCAGTGCTTGACACTTGAACATAAGTATCTTGTGTGGATGAGGTTTAAAACTACTTATTTTTCAGTCATAGCAGTTTTCCAGTGTTATATGTTCCAAGGTAAAAATTACATGTACGTAGTTCTTTCAACGACACTTTTTTCTCATTTTGCCTGTTTGGACAAACTTATGTGTTTTGAAATTACATTTTTAAAGTTATTTTCTTCTGTTTGTGAGCAAGATGGTAGCTTACAAAACAGAGAAATGGAAATAGCTTACAAAATGGGGGGTGAAACTTCCTTGGAAATTTGGACTAATGTGAATGTTTATGAAGTCATTTTGATACTGGGAAGTTAAAAAACTAAAAATGTGATCCTAAGTTACCCATCACTTAAAGCATCAGTTGCCTGTCCTGTTCAGTTATGGTGACTGTGTTTGCACCCAGTGAATGTTGTAGCCAGTGGCCTTCAAATGTGTGTTGGGTTTGGAGGTTTTGTTTTGGTTGTTGCAGGTAATCTTCATAAGGAATTTAAGACTATATATATGTTACAACAGGTCCTGATTGCGTTGAGAATCAGATGTAGAAATAGTGTTATAACTGAACTGTAGATCAAACCAAAAACTACTAATACAAAACATTGTTATGTACAATACAATATTTTCTGTTAGCAGTGCTTTTGTTTTGATCTGTAGTTTAATTCAAAGTAAGGTGTAAATGTTCAACAGAGCCCAGTTTTGTTGCTAACAAGATTTTTCTTAAAACTGTTAAATTTTTCTAGTGGACAGTTTTATAATGCTGATGGTCCCTCATGAATTATTTTCTTCAGTTTTTTCTCACACGTTACTTGACAAAATTTCTTGGCTCAGTCAGCCAAACAGTGAGGAACTGGTTTCCTCATTACTTTCAAATATATTCTTGAGCACCAAATTAAAGCTCCATTGATGAAACTTTTCAGAAACTTTTAAGAAGTGTTCTTCTAGCTTCAACTTTTGGAGATAATATTTTTGTTCAAAATATGTGAGGCATTCATTCCTCACTTGTCTAAATAATTTTCTATTACAAGACAGTTGCCTAACTTGAAGACTTTATTTTTAAAAATTTAGCATTCAGAATTTGGATAATGAAGTAGTTTCGGTATCACTAGTGTGATTTGTGCATACTACTATGATGCAAATGAAGCCTGGGGTTGAATTTCTGTAAGTGGAAAATTTGTTTTCCTCAAACAGTTCTGTTGGACAATGGAGATGACAATGCTGAGGAAGTTAGCAATATTTTAAAAGTGCATCTGTAAATTGATTCATGTCACAAATAGGATTGGAGAAAAGCAGTTAAGTGGGCTAAGTAGAGGATTAATAATTTGCTCATGTGTTAATTGTTCCTCAGAGTCGATTTTAGTCATTGCATTGATGCAACCTAAAACTGAAGTTTGGTCTGTGGACTGCAGAAGAGTGACTGGAAAAAGTTTTATCTGTGGTTGGCTGAATATCTTAAAATATATTTTTCAAATCTGTTGTGTGTTTTTTCTGAGTATTTGCTCTGTGGCTGGTGCCATGTCTGTGAAAGAACCATGGTGAGAGAAGTCAGTGCTTGTTCTTACAAGAAAAATTCCATGAGCTGCTCTATGGTGGCTGAGTTTAAAGCCAGAAATCCTAACCCTTGGATCTGCCTGTGCAATTATGTCTAGTTTGGTAGTTGGTGTGACCATGAGCTTTGTATATGAGCACTGATAAGGTGATGAGACACAGATACTTAAATGAGCGCTTAACAGGCAGAATTCATATATGTGTGATACTATATTTCATTTGAAGATGCTTTCAAATGGTTTTGGGTTTTTTTTAATGTGTTAAAAGATAAGTTGTGCTTCACATTTAGTGGGACTTCAAAATGTGCGATTCAATTAAGTGATATTGCAGGCCTTGTGTAAACTAAGCTTCAATTTAATTTTTCATTCAAGTGAGGATTTTATCTTAAACATTTTTTAGAGAATGTGTGCTATTTTTTCACATTAAATCACAATATCTTTGGCACAAATTGAATTTTTCCGATGAATTGTGAACAAAAGATATATTGTAGGATGTCAATTTTTTCATCATCCAAAATGAATTTCACAGTTGAATCAAATATATATTTTAAACTTTCTATGTAATTCAAATAGATGAACTCTATTAATTTCATTCTTCTCTTTCTTTTTTCTAGATGGGTTTTGTTTTGAAAGAATTCAATTATAGTATATGTTTTGATTATACAGGCCTCATACCCTACTTTAACATTAGCTCTGTTTCTACAGGTGTATCGTGTCATTAACCAGCCAGTGCAGAGCCCGCTGTGCAGAGCTGAAACTGCTGCCCAGGCTACAGCAGTTCAGCAAAAGGTGGTCACTTGTGTCCTCTTGGAGTGTTGTAATTGACCCTGGCCAGCAGCCATGCACCCAGCCAGCCCCTTGCCTATTCCGTCTCTTCCATGGGATGAGGAGAAAATGGAAGGAAGGCAGGAAGGCTTATGGACTGAGGCAATGACAGTTTAACAGGAAAAGCAAATGCTGCTCCCACAAGGAAAGCACAGTGAGGATTTCATGCGTTACTGCCCATCAGCAGGCAGGTATCCATGCACCTCCTGGAAAGCAAGATCTCACCACAGGTTCCTTGGAAAGATAAATGCCATGATCATGCATGAAATGCCATGAGCTGTTTCCTCCTTCTTTCCCTGAGCTTTTATTATAGAGCACAATGTCACGTGGTGTGGAATGTGCCTTTGGTCAGTTTGGGTGAGCTCTTCTGGCTGTGACTGCTCTCAGGCTCATGCCCAGCCTTGGGAAGCAGCCAGAGAACCTCAGTGCTGTGCAGTGTTCAGCAGCAGCTGAAACCCTTCTGTGTTACTGACACTGACCCAGGCACAAACCTAAACACATCACCATACAGGCTGCTGTGAGGAAAGTGAGCTCCATCTCAGCCTGACCCCTTTGGTGTGATGATTCTTGATGATGAATGAGATCATGTTAGGAAGAAAACCTTGCTATATTGAAGAGGACACTTTTAAAGCAACCATCTAGATCTGGTGCAAAAATTGGTTGTATTACATACAACTGGTGTGGAGATGTTCTGTTTTGCTTGCCAAAACTCAATGAGATGCAACACCAGATTTTTTCCAACACACTCTTGGTGTATGAATTGGTCCAGATGACCTTTAGGTTCCATCAGTACCTGCCACCTTTGGGCATTGGTCTTGGAGAGCTTCCACAGAGTCCTCTGGTTTTTCTGCTCCAGTAAGCGATACAGGAGGACAAAGAAGTCTTTAAAGTACAAACCTTTGGGTTCAGAGACTTGAAAATTCCTCAAGCAACAAACAGTACAACTACTATGACCAAAAGTGGCAATCCCAGTTCTTTGTACTCTGTCCTGGGCTGCTACACCTGTTAAAGTGTGATGATTAACTTGTGCAGCATATATGAACAACATAAAGGAGCTGATATATTTCAGATGTAAATTATCTTAGCCAGATCAATCCTACCGCATGGTTTTTTTCATCATATGGTGAATACTTGCATATATGCATGCAAGTTTGCTAAAATTCCAGATTTGCAATATTGGAAGGCACTTTAAAAAACTTGTCAATAATTCATTAGCTACAGTATCTCCTGTTGGAAGGCATGTCTTGTGCTAGATGCCTGTCTAATCCATTTGCAGGATACCTTTGGAGATCCTGCACTGTATTATGCAAGCAAGTTTCAGGTGTTTGTGGATTTCCAAGGTAGATGGAGAGATTGCATGCAGCTGGAGATTTTCTGTAACTTCTGACTTCCCTGGTGATTGTGCAGCTGATTATCTGTAAGCAGCCCTTCCTGCCCCAGCATCTGTTTAAATTTTGTAACCATTACAGCATTTCTGAGGTAGGTACAGTCTGGGAATTTACAGGCTCATGTAAAGCTTTTACTAAATAGTGTAGGTATGAGGGTAGGTACTTGAGGCTCTCCTGTTCTCTGCACCCTTCCATTTAACTGAACCCACCCCTTTGTATGATCTGTTACTTTCATCTGTACCTGTTTTCCTTATCTCTCTTGTGAGAATGTTATGAGAGACTATGCCAAATGCTACACCACCATCAAGATGAATGACGTGCATTCTTTTGCCTTGGTCCACAGAACTATCATAAGAGGAAATGAAATTTGCTTGACTCAATTTGTTCTCAGCAAATCTGTCTTGACTGTTTAATCATCTGTTATCTTCTGGATCTTGACAAATAATTTTGGTACTTCTGTTTTCTCAAAAAAATGAAATTAGACTCATCTGTAATTCTACAGCCCTTCTTCCTCCCCATTATCTTCTTGGAGATTGACATAATTTTGGCATTTTCCCAGTCTTTTGTCACTTGTCCTTCCCCATAGTTCTTAAAACAGTTATTGATGGCAAAGGTTTAATGAGCCTCCTCTGTAAGTGGTTTCTGTGCTCTCATTTGCTATGATCAGACTCATCACGAGTATTCTCCAACATTGTTTTATCTTGTTAAAAGCAAAGAGCTTATCTCTCTGCCCTTGCTATTAGTTATGATAGACATCTGGTCACAGTTGATTCTTTAACAAAGACTGATGTAAAAAACCCTACATTAAATACCTAGCTGATTTTAAGGGGTTTTTTTTGTTTGTTTTGTCCTTTCCTTGTGTTCAGTGGTCTGATAGTTCACTTCTTCTAGCTGCTGCTGCAGTAATTTTTGGAAAAGTTGCTTTTGATGTCCTATATTAAGGACTTTGAATTTTGTACCACAGCCTTCATCTATGTGCTCTTCTGCCTGTATTTGCTTGGTCCTAGTTTGCATCTCCTACAAGCTCCTCTTTTGAATTGAAGGTAATGAAGAACTAATAACTTATGCTACTACTAGTAAAAGTGTAGTAGAAGGCTGCACTTCCTCTGTAAAGAAATAGTTTCCTGATTAAATTATGTTTTCCCTGGAGCAGGTCTGTCTGCTCTAGGTTCCCTCTTCTTGGCTCCTGTAATAACTGAATTTATTGAATTTTTTTTCTTTCTGAAATTGTCAGTTTCTGCTTTTTTGTCAGAACCTTTCTTTTGCTGAAGATTGTGAATTTGCTTTATGTTCATGATATCATCTGTGTTCCCAGATCTTCCTAGCCAGTCTATCTTTTGGTAGATATCCTTGCCCAAAGGCTGTTAATTGGTTAAATCCCTTTAGTGTTACAAGAACTTGGGATGGTTTTACTCGTTGCTTGAAAACCCATGCTTCCCACATCTTCATGACTTAAAAATTAAGTGTACATTGTCAGCATAGATTTTTCAGCAGACCTACATTGCTCAAAGAATTTGACTTAGGAATTTGTGTGGGTATCCCTGGTAAACAGGAACAGATTGTACATCTTTCTTTCCTTGTTGAAAAAGCTCCTTTGGTTAGTCCACTTGTCAATTGTTTCACAAAGTCATTGTTTTACCAACAAAATTGTGATTTGAAAAGGTATTGGGACTTCTATTTTCTGCTCATGTCAACATCTCGTACATGAATAATTAGCACATCTGTTCTATGCCCTTCCTTTTTCACCTGGCTTGAATAATGGTGGTGTTTACATTTTAGGTCCTTGTGGAGGCCATCTTTCTTTATGCTGTTTAGATACCTTTTCATAGGTTCATTTCTTTCTCTGTTCTGCCACATGATGGCTTGAGAGTTCTCCTTCCTGCTGTAGCATGTCTTGAGACAAAGACTTGGTGATCTGGGAGAGCCAGGGGTAAATTCAGATAGTTTCTTGGTCAATACTAGCTGCTCTGCCCTGTGAATTTCATCCACCAGTTAAAAAAGCTATGGTAAATGTTACAAATATTTTTAAGGAAAATATGCTGAAACTGGCAGTTGATATCTCTAGTGGGGATAGAATGACTCCAACATTGAAAACATCTCACAGATTTGCTTTAGATTTCAATTTTCACTTGAGAATTCTGCAAATTTTTAAGCTTAAGAAGTGCATAGCTGAGGATTTCAGGCAAAGGTGACTCTGCTGTCACATGAGAGACAAAGAAAGTGTGTGTAAGGTAAAGAGGACCATGAAGTTTCTGAATTCTGATTATAGGCAATGAGGTACCTTTTAGTAACAAGAGTAAGCTTATCCACTTCTTACTGTCAGCATTAACTCTATTTCCCAAGATGAAGTTGCATTGCTGAGTGACACCCTAACATGCTCTAGATCAGGTACTTTTAAATAGTTGCTTTGATGAACTTCTAATTTTTTGGTCAGTGATTTTTAGAATTTACTTGGTCTAAAAATACAACACTGTGAACTATAGAAAAATAAATTGAGCTCTCAACAGAATTCGTAGTTTAGCAATTTTCCTGGGGCCATATACCTGCTCTGTTGTACAGCAGCTAGAACAAAGAAATAATAAATATTTTCAGTCCGTAAATGTATTTTGATCTGGTGCTGGTATGGCAAAGTCAACCTACAAAAATACAAGTTGCAAAGGAAGAACTTCCTTTCTAGGGAGAGGCAATCTCTCTGTGGGACACATGTGCAGACAGCATGGTTAAAACAGTTGAAGCACTTGAGTCCTCCTACCTGTTACTAACACCTGCTGACACAATGCACCTTCATTTGTTTTGCATTCAGGAGTCATGCTGAAGAGGTTATGAGAGACAAAACCTTTGCTGTTCTCTGGTTACTGCACAGAGGTACAACAATAACAAGGCTCCAGAGCAGCAGGGCCATTGATCTGTGTGATGTTCCAGCTGCAGAGCCAGGATCTAGCAGTAGATAAAATCATGCTCTGTCACGCCTGTAGGTGAAAAGGCAGCTTGGCTGTACTCGGTTTTGTCACTGGAGCATTCAGAAAGTGCTAAGCAACCTCACTCATAAATTGTTCAACTGCAGGAACCATGTCTATGTATCTCATACACAGCAGATAGGAATATCAAAATCCAAAGATGCCAGCTTGCTTTCCTATCATCAAAAGTGATGAGAAAACAGGACAGAGAACATCTCTTCATAACTTAGGATATGAGACTGAGCCAATAATACGTGTAGACATGCTTTTCTGTGACTGGTAAAATGAAGTAAAACTTTGTGGGCTGGCATAACAAAAATGATTGATGTGCATTAAAGGAGCAGGTAGAGGAAGCAAATATTGCAAACTTATTGCCAACAAGAAAAAAGGATCTTTATTACATGTTACTCCTGGGAAACTCTGGACAAGTAAGTCTAAAAGAGTTTACTTCTGGCCCCTTATGAGTTCTGACGCAGCTGTGAAGTTGTCCTGATCCTGAACATCAAGCATGACCGTCCATTTCAAGAAGGGGAGCATCTGACTGACAGCTGCCAGTTTAGACTGGAAGCTTTTGCTGTTTTTTCTTCAATGTGATAAAATATAATTCCATAATACTCAGTGTAAGAAAAACCCCTCAAATCTTCTGTTGTGCTTCTGTGTTGCTCTTGTGGAAGAGAAGACAATTTCCCTGCTGATGCTGATGTGTAAATGATATTTATAAGGTGCAGAGTCTTTCAGGGGTGAAGGCTTTGGGGCTGTGAAGGAGGGCAGTCTGCAGCTGAGTTAGATGTGGCATGAGCTTAGCACTGCCAGGGATGCTTTCTGCTACTTGTGCAGCTTCTTGCTCAATGTCCCACCTTCGGTCGATGTGATTTCAAATTTTTTCTCAATCCATGCGATCTGTGTGAATACCAAGCTAAGGCCATGTGCTGCCAGCTGTTGCATTCAGCGTTTGCCACTCTTTGGGAGGCTCAGGGCGAGTCACCCATGGGGCTTTTCAAGGGGAAGTAGTAAGTTTCCCCTGCCTGGCATGTTGGAATAGAGAAAACTGAGTCTGCGTTTGAAGGAAACTGACAGAGTTCTCCCAATTCAGATGTGCTGTCCAGTGCTACATGCTGTAAGGTGACCTATTTAAAGGATGGCGCGGAGAAGTTTTGGAAGATGAAAGGAGTGAGGAGGTGGGATGGCAAGTGGCGGTGGCCCGTCACAAAATGAAGGTTACAATGAAAGAGAAGTTAGAAATCCTAAATTTCGCAGGTAAATTTGGGAGACAGAGTTCCTTCAACCCTGCAGTCAAGTTACTGTTTCAGCAGTTCTGCTCCCCTAAACGGAGAGAGATTAATTTCTACACCAAAGCGTTTCTCGTCATTTCTGCACAGCTCCCCTGGCCGGAGCTCAGTTCCCGCAGTTCCCTCCGTGCTGTCCCCACCGGCTGGAGCCTGTTGCTCGGGGGGCTCTGAGCGGTGCCGCAGGGGGGGCAGAGGCCGGGCCGGCCGA